>JAKWJA010001797.1:0-89814 GCA_027704765.1 Solanum habrochaites | reverse complement strand
CAATGATCACGGGGATCGAGAAATATTGACCATTACCTAAAGACAATTTGGTGGTGAATGTCTAAAAATGGACTAGTGAAATTTGTCATTAGGTTTCCTGAATGCCAACATGTAAGGCCAACTCCTAAAGTCGGGTGGCTTACTACACAAGAGATCCAAAATTCCAACTTGGAAGTGGAAAGACACTAAATGGACTTTGTAGTTAGGTTTAACCTGACACCAAAAGTCTATTATTTCCATATGGTTGGTTGTGGACGATTTACACTAAATCCCTCAGCTTTATCCCCGTCAAGTCTCATATTCGCGAGATTATTCAAGAATCTTCCTTGAGAGATTGTATGCTGCCATGGCATCTGTTATCCATCATATAGGATCGGGGCGAGAATTTCCCTCTATTTTTTAGATGATATTCCACAGGTTCGTACTATGGTAAAGTTGAGTCACCGCTTTTCATCCCAAATAATGGTCAAGCCAGCGTCACGATAAACCCCTTGAAGATGATTGCTAAATCTTGTCGTTATTGATTTTAAAAGGGAGTTGGATAAGCATTTTCCTTGGGGAGTTCCGTACAACGCTAGCTAACATCACCAATATCAGCTCCTTTTGAAGCCTTTGTATGTAAAAAGGGAAATTAAGACGTCCCGCGTTTTGTGGGTCCTTATGAAATTTTGCAAAGGCTTGGTAAGGTTGTCTATGAATTGAACTTCCTAGTGAATTTGCTTCAATTCATCCGATTTTCCATGTTTCTATGTTGAAAAATTGTATCAGTGATCCCGAATCCATTCTTACTATTGAAGGTATTGGTGTTTAGGATAGCCTCTCCTATGAGGATGTTCCGGTTCAAATTCTTTATAGGCAAGTTAGGAAGTTGAGGAATAAAGAGGTGGTTTACGTAAAGTCTTATGGAAAAATCAATTAGTTGAGGGTGCTAAATGGGAGGCTGAGGCCGATATGAAATCCCATTATCCTTATTTTTTTGAGAATTAAGGTTCTCCGTTCTTTTTAATTATATCAATATGACAGAGATGTATTTCTTGATTTTTGGGTGAAGTACTGCAAAAATGACATTTCCGAAAACCTCACAATAAGTTTTTCAGTGAAGTTGTTGTAGTGTTGCTATTAAAAATAAATTTGAAATCTTGTTTTTTGCTTGCTTTGAGTTATGTTGTGCATTTTGATACGGTGAATCTTCATAAAATGATAGGTAGCATGTTATTATGTGGAAGTTTGTGCTAATTGACTCATATGATGTATGTTGAGCTCATAAGTGTTCTGAGAAGGAAATGACTCATGATGAAGTGTTTTGAGCCTTAGGTGTGGTAATATGAGTTTCGATATTTGCCTTTTTTAAGTGACATGATTTGTGTTAAATGAATATTGTTGATTGGTTGGCTACTAGTTTTGGGTCTATTCCTTTATTTAAAAGAGTAATAGTGTCATTCGAGGACGAATGCTCTTAAGGGGGGTGGGGATAATTTAACACCTTGAAAATCCAAGACTCATGGTAAAGCCTAACATAGGTGGCATAAAGTCTACAAACTATTTCTAAGTCCATTTTTTACGAATATAGGTCATTTAGAAGGTTTAAGAAATAAAATGTTCAAAGACGTCCGGGAAGTTGGTTCAAAGAGATGTTAGAGTAATAATAAGAATTGTACATCCCTTCCAAATGCTCTCGGCGCAGGTTTAATTAACGTGCGCTGTGCATGAGAAAAATGGCGAGGGGTAGAGGAAGAGGGCGTGGACGAGGCCGGAAAACAGCTATACTGACTGTTGGTAGCTCAGTTGGAGCTCGGGTGGAACCATTTGAGCTACACACGCAGGAAAAATCACACAATGAGGAAGGTAAGCTTGAAGATGGAGTATCAGTGGGTTCTACAGGTTCAAGGAAGTTGGATGTAAATGACTCACTGGAGAAGGAAGAGGAATATGAAAGCCCAGATCTAGAGCATAATGAAATCGAGAATAAGGAGGAAGATAATGGAACAGTTCATGAGCCTGATGCTAAACAGGGTGATCTAGCAGAGGAGAAAAGTAAGGAGCCATGGATCAACATGTTCAAAAATAATCGTGCAGCTATCAATGGGATGAACTTAACCTATATTCCTCCACAAGTTATTAATGGACAAACAATGGTGCAGCTAGAAGAGAAAGAAGTACAGATTGAAGAGGAAAAGTGGAAGAATGCCCTGATAGCCTATGTAATTGGAGAATGTCCTGGATACAACATTATGAGCAGATATATACAGATGAACTGGTCGAAGGTTGATAAACCTGAGGTATTTCTTCATGAGGAAGGATACTACATAATCAAGTTCAGGAGCCTGAGTGATATGAATGAAGTTCTATATTCTGGACCTTATTCAATAAGTAATAGGCCTATCATTTTGAAGCAATGGAGTCCAGATTTTGATTTTGGAGCTGAGTTTTTAACTGAAATTCCTCTATGGGTAAACTTGCCTAAGTTGCCTTTGAATTGTTGGGGAGCTGGATCCCTAAGTCGAATTGCTAGTGCTATAGGTGTTCCAATATTTGCTGATGAATGTACTACAAAACAGTCAAGGATATCCTATGCTAGAATGCTCATTGAAGTAAATGTTACCAAGCCTATTCCTCAGAAGATTGCAGTAATGGATCCTAATGGTAGAATGTTTATGCAAGATATAGTGATGGAGTGGAAGCCTTTGTACTGTGAAAAGTGCCAAAAGATTGGTCATCAATGTCAAACAAATACTAAGGTTGAGCAACCAAAGAAGAACAGACCAGGGAAAAAAGTTACACAGACATGGCAATACAAAGGTCCTATACAACAACATGAGAAGATAATGGAGACTAAACAGATATTGGAGACTAAAGAGGATGAAGTCAATCTTGAGCAAGAGGAGAAGAAAGGGAGTGAGCAAAGGAGTGGTCAGGAAATCAAGCAAACACCTGAGATAAACTTAAGGCCTTATAATGGAGGTAAACAGCTGGACTTTAGTATATCTAACTTCCCATTGTTATCAGCTATACCTCTGAGAAATGGTTTTGAGAGCCTCAAGAATAGCAAGTTGGTTTCACTCCCTGTGGATAGGGGTGGAACATCAAAATCCTGCTAATGAAGTGGAGTTTTTGGAATGTGAGGGGAATGAATAAGAGGTACAAACAAAAAGAAATAAAGTTGTTCTTACAACTGAATAAAGTGTCTCTAGCAGGGCTAATTGAAACAAGGGTGAAAGAGGGTAATGCAACTACAACAATGAATGGGATTGCACCAGGTTGGAAAAGGCTGCACAATTATAATGATGCTGCAAATGGGAGAATTTGGATTATATGGGATGATAGCTGGTATGATGTTCAGCTAATAAATAGTTCAGCTCAGTTGATACATTGCCAAGTAAAGGAAAGAAGCAAAGGGTTTCAGTTTAATCTCTCAGTTATATATGGTTTTTAATCATAAGCAAAGAAGGTGTTATGGGCTGATTTGGAATAAGATGGCTCAAAATTGATATCTCCTTGGCTCATATGGGAGACTTTATGCTGTTTTATTTATCCCCACAAGATAGACAAGCTGGAGCTCCTGTTAATGAAAGTGAGATAAGGGATTTTGCAGACTGTGTTAAAACTATGGGCATCCATGAACTACAGTGGAAAGGAAGTTACTATACTTGGAGTAATAAGCAGATAGGTAATGCCAGAGTTTTAAGCAGGATTGATAGAGCCTTTGGAAATGATGAATGGATGGATAAATGGGGACATGTCATATTAGAATATGGAAATCCAGGAGTATCAGATCATAGCACAATGCAGCTGGTTCTTCATCAAAGCAATCAACATGTAAGGGCAAGTTTTAAATTCTTCAATATATGGGTAGAACATGAATCATTCTTAGGCCTGGTGGAGACAGTATGGAAGAAGGAGAAAGAAAGGGATGCAATGGAAAAGGTGTGGAATAAGTTGAAAGCTCTCCAACCTGTACTGAAGCAGCTGATAGGAAAGATTTTCAAATATATATCAGTTAAACCAAAAAGAAATAGAGGAAGCTAGAAATGAGTTGGGTGATATTCAATATCAGCTGTATCATCAAGCAAGGGATGAGTTAGTTGTTAAAGAAAAAGAACTCTTACTAAAACTGGAAAAATGGTCCTTGATTGAAGAAAGTGCTCTTAGACAAAAAGCTAGAGCAAAGTGGATTAAGTTGGGGGATGCAAATAACAAATATTTCAGCTCAGTGATAAAAGAGAGAAGTCAGAAAAAGAATATAAGGAGTTTGATGTCACTAGATGGAAGGAAGCTGTCAGAACCTCAAGAGATTCAAGATGAATTTGTCCTATTCTATAAAAGCTTAATGGGAACAGCAGCAGAAAAATTGGCAGCTATAGATGTTCAGGTAATGAAAAGGGGTCCTGTTTTATCAAGACAACAGAGAATTGATCTTTGTGCAACAATAACTGATCAGGAGATAGTTGAAGCTTTGAGGTCTATTGGAAATGATAAGGCTCCAGGTATTGATGGTTATAATGCTCTATTTTTTAAACACACATGGAAGATTATTGAGCAGGATGTTCTTGAGGCTGTTAAGAGTTTCTTCAGTACAGGAAAACTCTTTAAGCCTTTCAACTGCACTCTTGTTACTCTAATACCAAAAGTACATAGTCCAAAGAATGTGAAAGAATATAGGCCTATTGCTTGCTGTACAGTGTTTTACAAAATCATTTCAAAAGTGATAACTCAAAGACTACATGGAGTAATTCACAGTGTTATAAGTGAAAGTCAAGCAGGTTTCATCCCAGGGAGGAAAATTGGAGATAATATAATCCTAGCTCATGAACTGGTAAAGGCATATACTAGGAAGAATGTTTCTCCAAGAAGTATGCTAAAAATTGATCTTCAAAAAGCTTATGATTCAGTAGAATGGCCATACTTGGAACAGGTGATGGAGGGTCTGGGATTTCCTGAACTATTCATTCATTGGGTAATGCAGTGTGTTAAAACAGTGAACTATACAATTGTGGTGAATGGTCAGAACACTCAAAGGTTTGATGCAGCTAAAGGACTCAGACAAGGAGATCCAATGTCACCTTTCCTATTTACTATAGCTATGGAGTACTTTAGTAGATTGCTCAAAGGCCTCAAAGAAGACAAGAATTTCAAATATCATCCAAAGTGTGCTAAGCTGGATATAACTCACTTGTGTTTTGCTGATGATCTTCTGTTATTCTCTAGAGGTGATCTTAAGTCTATAAAGGCAATACAAAAATGTTTCTCAGAGTTCTCTCAAGCCTCAGGTCTGCAAGCAAATCTCAACAAGAGCTCAATTTATTGTGGTGGAGTTCAGAGGGAGGTGAGACAACAAATTGTTCAAGAACTTGGTTACATAATGGAAGAGCTGCCATTCAAATATCTGGGGGTACCTCTGTCATCAAAGAAACTAACTACCTCAATGGTATCCACTTATAGATAAAATCATGACAAGAATCAATTCTTGGACAGCAAAAAAGTTATCTTATGCAGGAAGAGCTCAATTGGTAAAGACAGTATTGTTTGGAGTGCAGGCTTACTGGGCACAGTTGTTTATAATTCCAGCAAAGATAATCAAGATGATTGAAGGCTTATGCAGAAGCTACCTATGGTCAGGGGTGAGCCATGTAACAAAGAAGGCCTTAGTTGCTTGGGACAAAGTGTGCTGTCCTAAGTATGAAGGTGGCTTAGGATTGCTTAATATAAAAATATGGAATAGGGCTGCAATAACTAAGCTATGTTGGGATCTAGAAAACAAAGCTGATAAGCTGTGGATTAAATGGATACATGCCTACTATATAAAAGGACAGAGAGAATGGAGGATGAGTAACAATGCAAGCTGGATGGTAAAGAAAATAATGAATGCAAAGATTCTAGTTGATCAAGTCCAACAACTACCAAGCAGAGGGAGAGGAGTACTCAGGCAAATCTATTATCACTTGAAAGAAATGAAGCAAAGACCAGCCTGGACATGTCTTATGTACAAGAATGCAGCAAGACCAAAAGCATATATCATATTGTGGATTATGATGCATCAAAAGCTGTCAACTGTTGATAAAGTAGTGCAATGGGGAATTGAAGCAAAGAAAGAGTGTGTTCTATGCAAGAATGCTGAAGAGTCTTCAGAGCACTTGTTTCTACAATGCCAATATGCAAGGAAGGTATGGAAAGAAATCCTGGATAGTATAGATCATCAAAGCTCTATTCCTTTGTGTGTAAACAGATTTCCATGAAACTGGTGTATTCAAAATGGGAAGGAAGACGGATCTGCTCTGGGGCTCAAAGGGTTCAAGACTTGCTGACAGAAGGAATTTTATGGCTATGGATAGAGAGAAACAGAAGACATTTTGAGAACAAGAGCAAAAAGGAAGAGAACATTGCAAAAGAAATTGTTTGTGTAACTATAGCTAGGATTTCCTTTAACAAATTTAAAGATTAATTCGTGATGAGGCCTAGATTATAGTGGTAGGAGGAAGAGTAATTTAGTTTCTGAAGTGTAAGCAACTGTGGATAGGTGCCTTTGTTTTGTAATGTTTGTTCTGGTAATTATAAAGCTGGAGTTACCAAAAAAACAAAAAGAGATGTTAGTGTCCTTAGCCTTGTTACTAATTTTTAGAAGTAAAAAATGTACAAAAATTGGTGGAAAGGTAGCTAATGGGTTTTTGAATTGTTTCATGATTTAAACGTCTCGGTATAACTCTCCAAGGACCAAACAAGGGCTCTTGAGAAGTATCCGTGCAGTCTGATGCAGCACTTCCTAGTAGTGTAAATCAACGGGGCAGACGACGGTCCGTAATGGCTCGACGGGGCGTCGAAGTCCACCGTTGTCCCACACATAGAAAGATTTGTGAAGCCCCTTGTTTACCTAGCTACTATTACATGTGACGGAAGGCGTCCACAAGGCGTCATTGGCTCGACGGGGCATCAAGGGCCACCGTAACCACATACTAGAATTACTTTCTAATGATCTAATTAAATGGATTAAGATGTAATTGAATATGAATCATTATAGATTAAAGGTAGTAGTCGCTTGTAGAGATTATATGCCATTGTTTCTTGGGATTTTCGGGTGAAGTCATCAGGAGGAGATTGTATTGATTTTTTCTTTCTCATATAGACTTACACATGAACAAGCTAGGGGAAGTAAGTTTTTTCATATACATGATTCTAGGTTTACCTAAGAACATAAAATGAATCAAAGCGTGATAGATTAAAATAGATTGAAGTTGTATTGAATAGCCTCTTTTTGTGTAATTGATTTGGTAAAATAATATCTTTAGATTATAAAACCCATGAAACCATGGGCTGGAGGAAGTAAGCTCTCTCATGTTTAGCTTGGTCATAAGATGCTAGGATTCTTGATCATGCAATCTTGGGATGGTGGTTCCCATGATAGCTTGGGATTGAGTAATGTATCTCTCCTAAGAATAACTTGAAGTATCATGACTAGAGTTCCTTCATGATAGCTTGACTTGATTAAGCCAAGACAATTTCATGGTAGCTTTAGGGGAAAGGCCTATACTCTTCAATTGATTAGCTTTATTTGCATGTAAGGTGAATTTCATGAAATATCTTGAGAGTGGTTTCTCATGATAGCTTAGGGCTAAGGATTCAGAATCCTTATGATTATATTGCATCTACATGATTGGTTTCACTGTGGTTAGGTTGGTCCTTGTGTATTATTCCTTGATAGCGTGGTTTGTATGTTGAGATGTTTTCCATGGTATTAGGTGTATTATGGTAGTATGATTGAGCTTAGTATATAAGAGTACAATATAAGATAGTTTGGATTAGGTTAGTCTAGAGAAGTACATAGTACGGATGGTAGTATGGGATGCCATCCATACATAGAACAAGTTTGAGTTAAATCTACCAATGACATGAGCCCAACATGATGTATTATTAGCTTGGATAGTGACTATAGTGGCATTCCATGACATGGTTGACTTAAGATAATAGTTCCCTGAGAATATGAAATAGGTCTACTAGAGACTCTTACGATGACATGAAATAAAATAGGGTGACTTCAAGATATGCTTAGTATGTGAGGTAGAATGGGATGCTTCACCTGGATTACACAAGTGTTCTTTGAGGTGGCCTAGTGGAATAGTTCTCATATGCTATGATGAACCTAAGTCTTAATTGTAGAAGTGGATTATGATCAAGAATTACCAAAGAGAGGTACTTAGATAGTAGTATGGGATGCTACCTTAGCCTTGTACAAGTATACTTGGAGGTGTCTTGGGATGTAGTTCATTTGAGTGAGAAGGACAATGAGTTAAGTATTAACTTTTATATACTTTGCAGTGCTTCATTATTCCTATGATATCCATTTTATTCTTATGCTTTTATATCTTATGATTATGTCTATTGTTGACTAACCCTTTGAGATATCTTATGTTTGTATGATAGTTTCAATGCTTAGTACAATTTGTACTAATGCATATTTTTGCCTACATTCTAATCCATTGTAGGGTCTTGAAGACTGAGTTGCTTGAAGAGTAGAGTTTTCGAGGCTTTTCAAGAAGTGAAAATTGGTGAGTCCTCATAGCATATAAGGACACCACTACTATGTTGTCTTTTATGTTCTTTTCTATGTTACACTTTTGTTAAATGTGACCCTAGATTTTGTAATAATGTTGTCATAGATTGTTGTTGAGACATATGTTAGACGTTTTATGAAATGACTACCGCATTATGTTTTTTAGAAAAAGTTTTAATTCCTTGCTACTTTACGTAGATATGCAATGAATAATGTCTAAGAGACTTGTTCAAAACCTTCGAGAGGTCAAGTACACTGTGTGATGACTCAAGAGTGCTCTAACTTCTAGGGTGTACTTGTTGATCGTTTCAAACCTTGTATCAAATCATAAGGTTATAAAATTGTCTTCAAATTCCTCAAAAACAAAGTCTAATTGAGTCTTATTCATTGGTGTTAGTCGTGACACACCCATGAATAGGAGGCTATCGGATTCTTAGGAAACTTTCACTTCTTAGTCGTGCCATAGATCTATAACCTCTCTCTAATATCCCTTATTTGAATGCCTTTATGATGTGACTATTAGAAGAGTTATGCTTCAAGGAGTGAAGGAAAAAGGAGGTCTTAAATGTGAATTATGGCTATGTGACTTGACATAGTTGGGATGATGGGTTATGATGTTGATTTTAGTATGAGTGGGTTGATCTAAGGTTATGTTAATGTTGGTAGAAGGCCATGATGTGTTTTGATTAATGTTGATAGAATTGGTGAATAGTGTGTTTGAGTACTACCTAGAAGGGGTGAGCGTAGACTCCTCTAAGGAGGTTAGAAGTGTAATTCACTATAGTTTATGAGTCACCTTTTGTGAACGATGCAAAATCTTAGTGATGTTTAGAAAGGTGCTAGCATAGGCTTGCTCCAAATGGGGGAATTATGTTGTTTTATATTCTTGGTGTGCATAAGCAAAGAGTTCTATAGAGTGTCACCTTGAGTGATGTACATACTATGAAATGATTAGTCCCGGTATCTAGGATCATGGGAGATTATAAATGGTGCCTATTAGATTTCCCTAAGGCTAGGGTTACAAGAAGAGAAGGCAAGAAAGTTGCTTCTACTAAGGTGTAAAGTTTTCCTTCCCTCACGGTTTTCTCCAATGTAGTTAGTTTACATCTGTCTTTCGTTATGTTCCTGATCTGCCCTGGGTTTTGGGATTTGATATTTCTAGGGTGGAATTTGTACTTTTTATAGGGGGTGTCAGGTCGTAGAATTTTGCTTTCCGTATGAGGATTTGATATGGTGTTGTTTCTTGTATATGGACTGTTTTGTGTTGTTTATAGTATATTTTAGCATGTATTTGTGTTTTGTCGTTTCGATGGCATGGTTGGATTAGTGGCTTTTGCTGATTTTTTTTGGCCCTTTATGGGATTGTTGTAGAGCTTGTATTCGCTCCCATGTGCTTTTTCTCTCCTGCTGGACAGCTGGGGGAGGACTCCCTGTCTACGTCTTCATGTTGGCGTAGGGATGGAGGGGGTGTTAGCTGGGGTGGCGTCAGAAGTGTTGGACGTTGCATCAAGTGATGGTCGTCGCAGGCTGGGAATTATATCCGCTGATGAAGGTTCATAGGTGGCAAAGTGGTGTGTGCTAGGATGGGGGTTGGATGGGTCCTTGTGGTATACGAAAATGTGGTTGATTAGATAGATCTGGTCTGTGGTCTAGGAATGGTGTAGCAGGGTGGACAATTGACGTGTATTTCCGACCCACGAAACTGCTGGACGTTACAAATTCGAATTATGAAAAGTGGAAGCTGGGGGAGAAGTTGGTCCAGCTTTTTAAAAAAAAGTGTGCCACTAGTACGTCCACAAGTTATACGTCTCGGGTCCTAGTGGCTGTCGCAGTTTTGTGTGGGCACGATGGGTTGGTGTCAAGTCGCATGGTGCAAACATTGGGTATCTGGTCTCTGGGGGGTCACTGAAGTCTTTGGAACTCTCGTCCCCAAATGCGTCCTGATGAGACGAAGAACGTCATACTGTGCTACGGGCTGAACGCGCGGTTTGGGGCGGGAGACGCGTGTTACGGTGTAGACACCGAAAGTGTAGGTGGGTATGCAAGGCCAGGCGCGGATCGCATGAGAATCCCAGCACGGTGTCGGCGAAAGGCGGGAGAAGAGGGAACGGGGCGAAGAATGAAGACCGGATAGGAAGTCTGTGGACCCCACCCGTCGGGGGTCACGCCCAAATGTGCAGTTACTAACGGGTACTCAATAATTATATACCTAAACAGTAGTCAGGATTTCCAAATGATTCAAAAATCAAGAAGATGACATGGACAGCACAAGTTCAAGCTGTTCAGTCCGCCAGACAATATAGAAAATTCTTTACAAATTAAACGAACGATGCGTCTTCACGGCACGGTTTATAAAAAATCGTAACATTCGCAGAAAGATACAACGGGCACTAATCTCACCCAACCACGTTGCAACAAAACACACTGTTGAATTGAAATCCATATTCCTCGCGTAGGAAGGTTATCAACTGTTAACAAAAAGATTGCAAATAAGAACTGGGGGGGGAGGAAAGCATATCAATTCCTATATGGAGACTACAGGTAAATCCAAAGGGGAAAAACCGCCCCAAACCATCAAAAGCATCCTGGGAACTAAACGGCCAATTAGCACGAGCAAACCATAAAAAATTTACAGGCACGCAATCATCATATGCTAGATAAAAAAAAAAAAAAAAGAAGAAAGACCCGAGCAAAACCAAAAATCAAAAAAAAAAAAAAAAAAAAAAAAAAAACAAAAAGTCTCTAAACTTTGTAGTCAGTACACCATTCAGAATTTATATCCACTAAAAAACACAAATATCACAACATATTGATAGTGTATCTGGAAATTTGAATATTTCAAAGAACACATAAAAAAAAGAAAACGAAAAAAACGAAAAAAACCAAGAACCAGAATTAACTCTCACAAATGATTCAAAATTTTACATCAATTAATCAAATACAATTTAGATGTCCAATAACAGATACTTTGGCACTTTAGGGGTTAAATTATGATCTATTTTTAGTTTTTAATGGTACTTTTAAAGCATACAATATCCATTTATACTCATACTCAAAGACAGAACCCTTTCTTCTCTCTCCCAAAATCTCCCAACACAACCATGAAAAAGACATAAACAATTGAGTCATTCTAGGCGAATCAACAAGGATTCAAGTTGTTTTTACGACTTATATAAGTTTTTCGCTTATTCAACTTAATCTCAAGCTATTATTCCCCCCTATTTCTCTCCACTTTCCCTCAAAAATACCCCAATCTAGAGATTGTCTTTTTGCCTTTTTTCGATACGTCTTTATTTCTCCAAATCTAAAGAGTGGGAACATTCAATATGTTCATAAAATGATGGTGATGTTTTTATGGGAATAGTAATATTTATGGCGGCGTGGATCATGAAGATTTAGGCCAATCAAGCTAGATGAAGTCTAATTATCGTCTTTTTCAATTGTAATTATATACTATTTTATCATGATTGAATCACCTAGAAATGAATTGAACTAGTTATAGTTGATTAAGGATGATCTTGACCTATGAAATTGGAATTGAACCTATATGATCATGCATGACTAGAATTACCTTATGATCTAATTGAATGGATTAACATGTAATTGAGTATGAATTAGGATAGATTCAAGGGGTAGTAGTCACTTGTAGGGATTATATGCCATTTGTTGCTAGGGCTTCGGGGTGAAGTCATTAGGAGGAGATTGTATTTATGATTTGTTTCCCTTTTAGACTTACACATGAACAAGCTAGGGGAAGTAAGTTCTTTCACATATATGGATTCTGGTTGACCTCAGAACCTAAAATGAACCAAAGCATGATAGACTAGAATAGCTTGAAGTTGTGTTGAATAGCCTCTTCTTCGGTAATTGACTTGGTAAGATAAGACAAAGGTGTGATTGTCACATCCGGGGAGCACCCCCTAGACGTAACCGGCATCGTCTTCCTCCTTGAGGACTAAGACTAGCCTCTTATCTTACATCATTACATTCATAGGTAAAAAATGCAGAAAATTTAAAACATTTCGTTACTTCTTTCCCCCATTGAGGTTTACATAACTCTACATACACTCTCTCAGTTATATTTATATCCAGTATCATAATATCCTTCGTATGATAAGAGTTACATAGTCTTTTACTTTGTTGATTACTGTATAGGATATAGAAAGATATAGTGCGTCTCAAAATGGAATCTTATCCATAACCATATAATAAGAATTATAACATGTTAGGCCTAGCCATACATAAATGTATAAATCCCACATATGGCTATACAATGTTTAGTACTCAATGAAAAGGCAATGACATAAGAGTCTTAAACCTTGAAACACTTTTATATCTGGATTTGGCTTCTCCTTGGAAAGTGAGGATCTACCCAACTTTGATGATTGAAAGTTCCAAATTTTCTTCAAAGTCGTCTCATATCCCTTGAAGGACCAGAACCTAAAATGTTGGGGAAAAGGGAGAAAAATGGGGTTAATACACCACTTCTACCAAGAATGAGACCATATGCACACATATCATGAAATCATGTTAAAAAGGGATATTTTATTAAAACATGATATTTTACGTTTAGAAAAGTCTTGTTCACAACCAAGAAGACCATACAAATCATTAAGACATGTTCATTAAGTCAAAAGCATATACATCACAAGACCAACAATACTAAGTTTAGTGATGCAACATGCATATCATATAATTGAACACATAGTCAAAACAACCCTATCATCAAGTTATAATAGCAATAAGCATAATAAGAGTTCATTACAACATAACTAAAGCAAGACAATTACCCATGAACCCTCATTAAGTCAACAAGTGCAATTACCATGCAAAGCCCCACAACCTCACTCAATCATGCAAACTCAATAAGAAACATGACTAATATCACACTTCACATAACATATCACTTATGAGTACTTATCATCATACTTTATAAATAGAGACCAAACACATATTCATAAGTGAAACTAATCTCCATGTAGTATCATGAATGTGCAAGATCATCATATAAATAACATGTAAATTATAAGCATATTCATATATAACAACATCCTTCTAATAATTCCTTCAAGGCTACCTAGTGCAATGTTTAGGTAGAGTCCCATACCTCTACCTAAACTAACTTAAACCCCTTCCTACTTAAAGTTCATTCCTTTAGCTTATTTTACCTTTTGGGAACATCTTGCTTTAACTAACATAGACCACATGAGTTAATGTGGAATACGGTGTCATGGAACCCTACATCGAAGGAAGGCAGACTACTTGCCAAGGTAGTAACAAAACATGAACATAGCAACTACGTCGATCCACTAGCTAGTATTCCTATGGGGGCATAATAGTTCAAGAACTAGGATATATAATTGGGACCCTCTTTATGCTACATGTATTATAGTCTCCAATCTCATAAGTACATTAGTGGTCCTACCTTCCCTATGTAGAAAGGGACACTCCTCACAGTAGTTCACTCAGTGCTAAGCTAGAGTCCCTTTTTGAAATGTCTTTAATGTCTTTATTAATAATCATAGTTATATGTACGTCATAGGGTGTACCCTTTCTATAATCATCATCATCATCATAGCTCAATAATAATTTCATGAGTATAATCCTTCCATTACGTATCATATGAGTCAGGTTAGCACATTTACATATTCACATCATGATAAGGCACATTGGTAAGTTATCCCCACCCTTATAACATTTATATCTTATCCATAACCTCACAAACCATAGTAAAAATACATTTCAATTCAACATCATACCAACCATATCAATTCTAATACATTTTATACTTTAATGTAACATCATCACACAATCTCAACTAACCAGGTCACTAGACTTACCAACTCCCCTTTATAATACACCATCAAGGTCATAACATCAACCATTAACTCAACCCCATAAAGGTATAACATAATCATGAATTAATAACCAACAGGACAACAAATGCATTTGAATCACTACATAAAAATCCACTTCTAGTTCATAGATTAGGAGAAGAGACTTAGGTCAAATTCATCACATACTTCATAACCTAGATCAATTTCTCATGAACTAGCACGATAGGACTGTAAGTCATCCTAATCTATTCATAATTTATTCAGTAACATCATGGGATAGTAATTCAACCAATAACCAATTCAATTGAACCAATATTAACACATGCATAATGAAGAATCACCAACCTACGTTAAGGGTAAAGGTACTTCTAAACTAGACCATCTCATCAGGAAATAAAATAATTGCATTATTATTCTATTAAATATAGTCTAATATCCATAATAAAGCATTAATACTGTATTCACAAGAGGCGGCGAGTGAAGCGGTTATTCGGATACACGGTTCCTACGTATTGCGCGTGTGGGGTGATGAGTAGGGAGGCGAGGGTGGAGGAGGGGGGTTTTGGATAGGGGTGAGGGAGTTGGCGATGGGCTCGAGAGTCGTGGTATCGGGGTCCGTGCGGGTGTTGGTAAGGAGTGGCAGGGGTGGAACGGTAGCTCTGTATAGACTGCGCCGAGTAGCGAGTCTGTCGGCCGTTTTAGTCGAACTAAGAAGGTGGAGAACTAGGCATAGCTTGTTATAAGAGATAGGTGACGGATAAGGTATTAGTCGTTGGGCTGGAATTGGGTAATAGAACTGGATGGACTTGTACAAAGCCTGGCCTAGCTTTGGGTTGGTGCAAGGTTGGAAGGCTATAGACGAAGGGCGATGGACCGAGATTCATAGTTGGATTCTCAGAGCTAGCGCTCGGCTGAGGAGGTTGTGAAAGTATCCAGATCTCGATGCTATGTGACTAGTGTTATCCACCCGCATTACGGTAAGGTCGGGATGGTGGAAATAACGGGCTGCATGAGTTTTTAAGCTGCTAAACTTATATAAAGAGTCTATACTTGGTGGTCTGAGAGCGCAAGTGAAGCAAATCTAGGCGTCAGGCTTCTCCCGATTATGCTTATTATAAATTCTTACTAGATGATAATTTAATTGTGAGAAGTGAAGCGTGTTGGCTTCTTGGACTAATCGCCTAAAATTCACTTTTTAGGGATCTTGTTGCCATGTATTAGATATTAATGCAGGTTCGGAGGTCAGTACGATGTCGGATGCTATCGCTAATGGAATGCAGCAACGTAAATCGCGTCGCGCACATTGTCTAGTAACCTAGGAGTGATCGACCTTGCATTCTATGAGTTCTCAATCTGATGCTAGTAGAAACTCTGAGATATCAAACCCGAGATTCATTGAACCCACAATGATACACCGAAAGCAACAAACAGGAATCTGACAGTGTTATAGTGGTAATGATGAGCGTGTGTTAAACGGTAAGCGAGAAGAGCCAACTGTAATGTATAAAAGCGCGCCAACTTATACGCAAGCTAAAATAATGCAAAAAAGAAATAGTGATTTAGGTAACCTGTCTCTTATAAAAGAGGGGCGTACCGAATATTACCGTCATCAAACACGAGGAAGTCGCCAAGCCACAGAATGCAAAAAAACCATCTAAAAAGATATGCCAACCCCTACTAGATCAACAACAGACACCAGCACAGCCAACGTCACTTAAAACTAAATATTTACACACCGCACGACAAAAAAGCCGACCAATACGCACCAACCCAGAACCCACACAAGGATATTTTCACCCACCACACGAATAATCAGAGCAATATCATCACTCACCGTAGCCATCACCAGTTCCATCGCACCACTAAGCTGCGCAGCCTCCCTGCCACGAGGAAGAAACCTATCCTAATTGAATACCAAAACGCACAACCACAGAATAACCTAGCAAAAAAACAATTCACAACTTGACTCTTTTTTTCAGCACTTCTCACCATCAACGACATAAAAATCTAGACAAAAATAACGCCACAACCCGCCAACCCCAACACGGCCCCCTCGAATCAAAGCCCCCAACCACGAACCACACCAAGATCTAAATCTAACAGTCTATGATACGGGTGAGCACGGTGGAATGCCTACACATCAATCCTAGTTGTCCATAATCTGCACTAAAAATGAAATCTACTATGAACTAAACTACCCTCAATAGATGATAATAAAACAGAATTATCAACACCCCTCACCCAAACCCCACCATTTAGTCAACACCACAATCAACATCTCTTCTCTAGGACATGCCGACCAAATCTACTAGCAGACCACGACACACTACACTAAGCAGCTAGAAACACAACACAAACAGTCGCACCAAACGAACGATCAACTAGAAACTAACCGGCCTACCATGCCACCGTCACAGACATGGACCGTTCTGCAACAGTTATTCCAGCGATGCTCTAAAAACCTTCCGCTAACGTGGACTCTGAATCATTCATATAAAGACATACGTAATACGCGAGCACTTGAACTATATAAAGAGTAATAAAGTGATCTCCTAAAACAGCCTAAAACCTCATCTACTCCGACCAAATCCGGCCCACAACCGCTACTATAGACCAGGGCCACCAGCCGCGGCGCGCCACCGAGACGGAACGACGACTCGCCGACAAGGCGTCCGGGAGGGACCCCAAGGCCACCAAAGGGACGAGGGCACTCAACGAGGACCTGGACACGGGCAGGACCAATGCGGCTGCCCTATCTACGAGCACCACGAGAATCAGCCGGAGCGCCGAAAACAATAGGGAACGCGCAAGAAGCACAAATCATTTAGTAAACGTACGTCCTTAAGCTTTTCGAGTGTTACAATTAGTCCTGGTGGGTTCACACGCCGCTCCCGATGTCTATGAATCCAAGATGCAAACTCGTACCGGCTTCGTCAACCTCTCAGAGGGTCAAAACAAGCCTCTTCTTTATCTTTCATTCCCAATGCATATAAGTTATTTGCGTGAATTTTTTTTTTCTTTTACACCTTAGTGAACTGGTTATACATGTTATGTACTGGTTCTTATCATATGATTACTATATAGAATAATATTCTAATGAGCTCAAACTAACACATCTATAATCGCCTATACAATTCAAATGGAAAGAATCAATAATATTCAAATAATAGTTTTTGGGTCAAACCCTTAATACAAACCTTTGAATAAAACGTTGAAAATGAAATGCTAGGGACAACATCCACTAGCTATGTCTAAAAGGCTCAGGCTAGAATAATATATGTGCATCCCAGGGTAGCATCCTCGGAGACGTCAAGAGGACCTACCAGTCTAGTGCTTGCTAGTCCAGTATGCGCGCTTCAATGTGATTCATAGTCATCGCCTATAAAATATATAGTCTAGGGTTAGTACACATTTTGTAATATGTATGGGGTATATGCACATGTTCACTTAAGGACTATGTATGATCAAGGGAGAAGCTCTTCTTATAAAAATAAAACGAATGCATTTTTTGAAAGTGAGTCACTAGACATCTTATTTCGTTATTTGTAATTATGGTATGAATATGACATATTTTATGCATTAAAGCACAACACCATTTTTATATTACATAAACATAAAGACCTTAGAATCATGAACAATAATTTTAGAACACCTCGTGAATGGAGTAAAATTTATGGAGATTTTTGCTCATGCTCAAGTTGTCTTCAAAATTCGTGCGAAAGCAAACCGAGAGCCTCTTACCGGGTTGTTTTTTTTCCATTTGACTTTAGTTTATTTTTCAGTATTTTTCTTCTTGTTGTTGTGTAGTTCAATGATCTCCTTATACTTTGTCTTATTTACTAGTGCGATGATTCATTATAGTCCTATACCTACAATGAATCGAGCAAGTAATCAAAAATACTAGGGAAATGATTTAGCTACCCTTACTACAAGTTATTCTTTCCATTCTTGTTAAATTGGGCATGAAACATTTATAAGTAAATCTTTATTGGCTATGCCACTTGTTTCATCCTCTTTATATTATGAATATTATGGGACACTGATTATCCATTATGTTTTACTCCCCTTTATTGACATACTATAAGAAGTCATTACATGCCAATTTTTATTTGGCTATGCCCATTATTTGATCATTTGAATTATGTGAAGATATTGGAGCATATATCATAATTTGGCACACGCCAATAACTTGTTAAAACTTCATACTTATCAACCACGGATGATTTGACATACTTAAGCTCTTGCATTCTTAACTCACTTTGAACTTTTCTTCTTCTTTCTTTCTTACTTTCTTAAACAAATCTTTAGCATTAAGATCATGAAAGCTAACATGAAATCCAGTGTCTGCCCCACACAGAAAGGGGTGGTTTTCCGATCATAGTGAACCTAGATCATGTGATCTAAACATGAAATCCAGTGTTTACCCCACACCGAAAGGGGTGGTTAACCGGCTAAAGTGAAACCAAGTGCAGTGTATTCCCCACACCGAGAAGAGGTGGTTCACGGCTAAAGTCAATCGAATAATTTCTTGAGCATTTAACTGAAATATATCATGTGATCTAAACATGAAATCTAGTGTCTGCCCCACACTGAAAAAGGGATGGTTTCACTGGCCAAAGTGAAAATGCATCATACCTTTCATAGGTAGAATTCACTAGCTGGTTCCTATGCTGGCAACATAGTTTGTAGACGAGGAAATTTTTGGATACTCTTGTCCACCTTGGTGGAGCCTCATCTCATGAGGCTTACATGTGCTGGCAGAAGCTCATTTGCTAGTCTATCGGTGCTTTGCTCAACTTCTTTTTTTTTCTTTACAACTTTTAGAGTTGACTCAAAAATTATGGAAGCTTGCTTCTAGTTATGAGGTTTACTTAACTCTATGGATGACTTGTCATCCCTTTATTTACTTTATGAAATATGAATTTAACCTTACATTATCATCTTGGTGTTAACGAGACTTGTCCCACGATTACTAACACCCTCTTACGTGAGAATCTTTAACATAATTGTCTAGGTGTAAGTGAGACTTGTCTCACTTCCTTTAAAACTCCGTTACGGTTACTTTCATAACTCATAAGTTTTTAATTATGTTATTACTCACCTTATCTTGTTCAATGTCATTTGGTATCTTTATACCATTATTTATGGACGTAATAAACTTATTCAATGTACTACTATATTCATAGTTCATTTAGATAGGGTATGTTGGGAATCGTCCCAATGATTGCCATACCCTTGGTTATGAATTCATTGAGTTACATTGGTCAAGCTAAATTTTGTATAAATTAGTCATTAGCCAATTTTATATCATATTTTGGAAATCACATTGTAAGACAATTCTATTAAACATTTTGGACAATATATTGCTAGCCAATTTTATTAGCATAAGCCAAACTTTCACATACTATGTTAATCTAGAATATTGTTGGCCAATTTATTGGCATAAGCCAAAGTTTCACATATTATGGTAATCTATAATATGTGTTGTCCAATTTATTGGGATAAGCCAAACTTTCACATATTATGGTAATCTAAACTTTCATTTTAAAGCCAACTTTTAACATTTAATTAACTTATAAGAACAATTTTGTGTTAAATTGGCCAAGTTATATAGTTGATTTGACATTGAGGATTCATTAATTAGCTTTGATTATCATTCTTGTTTCTTCTTGGAAACATTACATTCCCAATACATAAAAACATATCTACTGTAAAACACAAATAGAAATTCGAAATCTTCATCCTTGTCAACAATAAACTGAATTTCATAAATGACTCATAAGAATTTTATATTCTCGAACACAGTTAGACATTAATCATACGGATCTAACCTATAGGTCTCATTCGACATTATAAAATCACATAAAACCTACACATAATGATTAGTTAGAATCACATACCAACAACATTCTCGAGATTTACATTATACATTCACTAGAATTGGAAATAAGCATAAACTAGGGAGAGGAACATTCATTTCATTGGGAACGACCGTAGTTTCGATTTCTTGAGTTCAAAACATTTGAAAAGCCTCTTGGAGAAAGGAAATCAAGAGAGAAAACCCATACCTTATTGTAGAATTGAATCTACGAAGATTACCTTGCAATTTACATGAAAACTTGAAGAATAGCCTTGAAATTGCCTAAGGAGAACTTTTTGTTTCACCTTACGTTTGCTTACTATTTTGAGTCGTAGGTTTTCTAGTGATTCAATGTGAGTCTAAGACTTAGGAACTGATATTGCCTAAGTCAACTTTAGCTAATTAAGTTCATTAAATAAATCAATTAGTTGATTAACAAAACGCCCCTCCTAAATTGACTAAAATAGGACAACATTTGACTTAGCAAAATCTAAAAATTTTCTAAAGGTTTCGGCTAAGACCATGATTTTTAATTAATTAATTAAGTTACTAATTTGATTAATTAAGTGATCTAAGGTAATTAATAAAGTACCCCTAAGTTATTAGGATCATAACCAACCCTTTTGGACCATCCTAGGTTAGGAACTAGGATGTTTCTTGAGTTAGTTACTAGGTTAGTGTCACCCAGTTAGGTCTTAGGTTGTGCGGTGCACTAGTAAGTTTATTTTTGTTTGTCCTAGGTTAGTTAGCTAGTTAGTTAAGTTAGTTAGAGCCTAGGAGTAGTTAGGAAGCTAGGACCCACATTGTGTTACCCAAATGTGCGCTGCCCCCAACCACCGTAACCGAATCGGTTGGTCTTGTTTGTGGTCCCTTGGCCGGTTAGCACATGTGCTTGCACATGTGTTGCACGTGTGTTGCTTCTCATTTCTTGTTTTCCCAAAGATCCTCACCATATCATTGGGCAATGCTAGTACATGATCATTTTAAATGGTCATGTGTTATGGTACCTAGGCTTGTTCATTGTAGGTACAATTCTTAAACAATCTTGGATTAAATTTTAAATACTTGTGTATACATAGAAATTAGCTAACACCCTTAAGCCAATATTGTATAATATGCCCAATATATTGGGTATTGGGATGCCTATGTATCCCAATACTCATTCTTAAAAATTTACCAGGCTCTTCACTAGTTATGTACATTTTCTGGAATGTTATCCCTAAGAACGTTTGTCCCCGAATGACACTAAAATCCTTTAGAATGAAGGAATAGACTCAAGACTAGTAGCCCAACAAATCAACAATACATGACAACATGAGTTACAACATCAATCATGACATTTACACAAGGCAATTCACAAATTCAATTACCACACATACGGCTCAAAATCACATTATGAGGAATTTCTTCTCACACCAAAATGAGCTCAACATACCATATATGAGACAATTATACCAAAGTTCAACTTACCAACATGCTTAATATAATTTCATAAAGACTCATCATATGAACATACACAACATAACTCAAAACAAGGATAATTGCAAATTTTCTAGTCAACATGCATAATTCACTGTAAGTTCACTGTAATGACACCAAAAATGCACATTTTGCAAAACATCACCAATAATTAAGTAACTTTGATTTTTAGTTGTTATTTTTATTATTAAGAGGAATAACTAACCTTATTTATCAAATAGATAAGGGTAAGGGGACTTCATGTCGGCCCCGGCCTCCCATGTTGAACCATCAACTAGATGATTCTTCCATTATACCTTTACGAAAGCTACCTCCTTGTTCCTTAACTTCTTTACTTGTCTATCAAAAATTTGAACTGGAACCTCCTCAATAGAGATGTTATCCTTTACACCAAGAACCTCAATATGAAGAATGGACTTGGGATCACTAATACACTTCTTAAGCATAGAAACATGGAAAACCGGATAAACCGGTGCCAATTCACAAGGGAGTTTCAATTCATAGGCAACCTTACCAACCCTTTGCAAAATTTCATGGGGACCCACATAACGAGGAATATACTTCCCTTTCTTGCCAAATTTAACCACCCCTTTCATAGGCAAAAATTTTAAGCACACCTTATCACCTTCTTCAAACTCTAAATCTCGTCTCCTATGGTCGGCATAAGACTTTTGTCAGCTATAGGCTGTTTTTAACCGGCTCCTTATGATATGAACCTTCTCCAAAGTCCTATAAATAAAATTGGGACCACAAAGTGAAGACTCATCCACAACAAACCATCGAATTGGAGATCTACATCTCTTACAATACAAGGCTTCATAAGGAGCCATAGATATAGATGAATTCTACCAATTGTTGTAAGCAAACTCCACCACAGGAAAATGTTAATCCCAATTTCACATGAAATAAATGATACATGCTCTAAGCATATCCTCAAGGGTTTCAATAGTACGCTCCGCTTGACTATCCATTTGGGGATGATAAGTGGTGCTTAACTTCACCTTGGTATTTAACCTTTCTTGGAATAATCTCTAAAACCTAGATGTTACTTGTGCACCCCTATCTGATATGATGGATAAAAGAATACCATGGCGACATACTATTTAATCGATGCATATCCTTGCATAATATTCCGCCAAATAAGTAGACTTGATGGGAATGAAATGAGCTGATTTGGTCAATCTATCCACAACCACCCATATAGTCATATTGCTTTTGATAATAACCCGTTAGACACAAGAAACTCCTAATGTTGGTTGTAGTCAATGGTCTAGGCAATTTTTCACCGCATCAATTTTCCTAAGATCAACCTCAACTCCCTCAGTAAAGATGATATGACCAAGAAACTCCACCAACCTCAACCAAAACTCACATTGGCTATACTTGGAATAATTGGTTCTCCTTAATTCCTTGTAAAACCACCCTCAAATGGTCCATGTGTTCACCCTCATTTTTGAGTATACCAAGACGTCGTCAATGAAGACAATGACAAATGAATCTAGGTAACTTCAAAACACCCTATTCATAAGATCAATAAATGCTGCCGAGGAATTAGTAAGAACAAAGGATATTACTAAGAACTCATAGTGACCATATCTAATCTGAAATGTCATTTTTGGTATATCCTCACCTCTCACCCTAAGTTGGTGATACCCCGATCTCAAGTTAATCTTAGAAAAGTTGCTCGACCCTTGGAATTGATAAAACAACTAGTCAATCTAATGGAGAGGATACTTGTTCTTCATAATGATTTTATTGAATTGGGGATAATCAATGCACATTCTAAGGGAACCGTCATTTTTATTCACAAATAAAACCGGAGCACCTCATGGAGAAATACTAGGTCTTATGAAGCATTTGTCTAGTAATCTTTTATTTGAACCTTCAAATCTTTCAATTTGGTCAGAGCCATCCGATAAGGAGAAATTGAAATGGAATATGTATCTGGTAATCACGTCGATACTAAAATTAATTTTCCGTTCAGGAAGAATACTGGGAAGATCATTAGAGAAGACGTCTGAAAATTCCCTCACTACGGGGACCGACTCAATGGGAGGAATTTCGGAGTCTAAATCTTGGACTCTAACTATATGGTATAAACACCCTTTAGAGATCATTTTGCATGCTTTTAAACAAGAGATGATAGGACCTTTAGGAATAGAATTTCCCCCCTTCCACTCTATAACGGGCTCATTTAGAAAATAAAACTTCACCACCGTCGATAAATAATCTATTGAGGCAAAGAAAGCATGCAACCAGTCCATACCCAATATTACATCCAAATAATACATATCAAGTTCTACTAGTTAAACATAAGTAACTCTATTGGGAGACACTATAAAAAAAAATTCTATACACCATCTGTGCAACAATCTACACACCCACCGGGTAGACACCATAAAAGGTTTATTCAAGATATCGGGAAATATGTAAAACTTTTTATCTACTAGAGGAATAAGTAATGACAAGGTAGTGTCGGGATCAAGTAAGTCATATACATAAATAGAGAAGATTTTCAATATACCTGTCTCTACATCGGGGGAAGTCTTTTGCTTACCCCTATAGAAGAGATCATAAAAGTGATTCTTCTTTGGAACATCATTAGAACCATCATCTTGCCCACACTCCTTGTATTGACTCTTCATATCTCAAACATTGTTCTCATTTTTACCGCACCGAAAGAATTATCTGTTCTGTTAAGGTAATCACCATAATGATTCTTGCCACACTACCTACAAGTTGTCTTCATGGTTGGTAAACTAGTACCTCTTCCATTTTGAGTCTTAGGTTTAGACATACTATTATCCTTAGCCTTTTGGAACTTGGAAGGAACTTTATTAGAAACCTCTTCTTGAACCTAGGCTTGTCTTGGATATCAAGCCTTCCCTTTGAAAAACAACCATCAAAAGATCTTTCCCTCTTTGCATCGCTACCTTTTCTCTTAGCCCTTGACTCATCTACTTGTTGAGCATGAACCATAGGGTGAGAAATGTTCATATTGTCATGTATCATAGACGAATGACACTATTCATGCAAGTCATTCGGCACTTCCGTCACAAAGCGGTTCATTTCATCCCTAGGATCACAAACAAACGAAGGAGCATATTTTGAAAATTTAGTTAATTTCAAGGAGTATTCAATCACACTCATACGTCCTTGATTAGGGTTGATAAACTCCACCACTTTATCTTCTCGCTTCTCCCTAGGAAAGAATCTATAAAGAAGAGCCTTTTTGAACACCTCCCAAGTCATGGGTTTACCTCTTAAAGGCCTATTGTCTCTCAGTTTGACATACCAATCTTGGGACACATTTTTGAGTTGGTAAGTGGCAAACTCAGCCTTCTCACTAGTAGTCAACCCCATAGCATAGAGGATCTTGTAGATTTCATAAATGAAATTTGGGGATCTTCATGAACCCTAGACCCATAGAAAGTAGTGGGATTCATCCTAGTGAATTCCCTCAAACGAGAGCTCATGGTACCAACTTGTTAGTTTGATCGGGGTATAACCTCTTGATTATCTTGGGCTGTCATGGCTTTAGCTTGGGTAGTGATGGCATGTGCTTGAGTAGTAATGGCTTGGGCCATTTGGAGAAGAGAAGCCCTTATGTTACCATCTATCAAAAGAGGAGGATTGACCGGAGCTTGTTCATCATTAACATCTTCTTCAAGAAGAGGGACTTGATTACCATGGGGAGGAGCTCCCCATTGGAATTCTCTTCATCAAGTCTTCCTGTTGCATTCCTTCGAGTATTTTTTCCTATAATCACAATAAAAGGATTAGATGCAAAAAGCATGTAGTTTCAAGACTCTAAAGGCACGATATTGGACTTCCAAGAAAGTGAGAGTTTTCTAAGCATCATATAAGTTCCTATCCATAAGTGTGGAACACTTCATAATTATGAATATGAATCTACGTAAACTTGGTTAAGAGAGACATCGAGTCAAATATATTCAATGTCATGCTCAGATACCAAGTTTTTCACATCCATAGATCACCCCCTAGATGTAACCGATGTCATCGCCCTTTTTGAGGACTAAGACTAGCCTCTTAGCTTACATCATTTCATAAGTCAAAAATACAGAAAATTTAAAACTTTTCATTACTTCAACATTGAGGTTTACATAGACATCTACATAAACATAATATTGGTATTGAGTACACATAGACCCTTTGTATAAGAAGATTACATAGTCCTATACTTTTATTACGCATAGATATATTAAATATAGCATAGTCTAATGGATGTCTCATCTCATAACCCTCTAACAAGAGCATAACAATTTGGGCCTAGCCAATACATCAATGTAATAAAGCCACATATAGGCTATACAATGTTAAGTACTAAAATAAAAAGAAAAGAACAAAACAGTCTTAAAACTATAACAACTTCATAACCTTGATATTGGCATTGCCCTATGAAAGTGAGGACGTACCCAAATTGGATGATTGAGAGTTCTAAGTCTTTTTCAAAGTCGTCACAAAGCCCTTCAACGACCAGAACCTAAAATGTTGGGAAAAAGGGAAAAAATGGGATTAGTACACCGCTTGTACTAAGTATGAGACCATATGCACACATATCATGAAATCATTCTAAAAAGGATATTTCATTAAAACATGCTATTTTATATTTAGAAAAGCCTTGTTCAAAATCACGAAGACCATACCAATCATTAAGACATATTCATTAAATCAAAGTCATGTACATCATAAGACCAACAATACTAAGTCTAGTCTAATTAACATGCATATCATATAATTGAACAAATAGCCAAAACAACCCTGTCATCAAGTTATAATAGCAACAAAAATAAAAAGAGTTCATTACAACATAACAAAAGCAAGACAATTACCCATGAACCCTCATTAAGTCAACAAGTTCTATGAACAAGCAAATCCTCATAACTTCACTCAATTAAGTATTCTCAATAATAACCATGAATAATATCCAACTTCACATAGCGCATAACTTAAGAGTACATATCATCATACTTTAGAAATAGAACCAAACACAGACTCACAAGGAAAACTAATCATCATGTAGTATCATCAATGTGCAAGATCATCATATACATAGCATGTACAATTATAAGCATATTCATATATAAAACATCTTCCTAAGACTTACCTCAAGGCTAACTAGTGCAATGTTTAGGCAGAGTCCCATACCCCAACATAAACTAAGCTAAATCACTTAGGTCATCCTACCTAGAGTTCATTCCTTTAGTTCTTACCTTAAGTGACATAGATGACATGACCTAATTTGGAATCCCGTGTCATGAAACCCTATATCAAAGGATGGCAGTCTACTTGCTAAGGTTGTACCAAAATATGAACATATCAACAACGTGGTCCACTAGCTAGTATTCCTATGTGGGCATCATAGCTCAAGAACAAGGAGATATAATTGGGACCCTCTTGAGCTATGATGCCCACATTAATTCATAATATACTTTATAACCTACATTAATTTATCAAGAACTAGCATTACATGACTATAATTCATCCTAATATATTCATCATTCATACAATAACATCATAGTATAGTAATTCAATAAATAAACAATTCAGCTGAACCAACATTAAACAATTCATATCAAGATCACAACCTAGGGTTAAGGGATAAAGGTTATCTTCTACAAACTATACCAATCCATCAATAAATAACATAATTGAATTATAATTTATGTTAATATATTCATATTATCCATAAGAAATCATAAAAAAGTAATTAACAAGATCAATATCGAGATTTGAAAAATCCACTTGAATTTCATACTTTTGAAATCAATTTGATGGAACCCTTTAGGGAAAGAAGTCCCAAACTTAAAAGAAATATCGTAACTTATTCTTTGATGAAGATTGATGGATAAAATCTGGTTATTGAATTACTAGGACCCATATTTACCTTTCCTTCTATGGAGTTCTTCAACATGAGAGAGAAAAAGTAGAGAAGGAAGAGAGTTTGATTTTGGAATTTATGAGAGCTTAGGTTAGTCTACTTAGATTAGGAGATTTATATAGGTTGTTAATTAACTTAATTAGACCTCCCCTAACCCCTAATTAACCTCCTAACAAAGACAACTAAATAGATGAATTAATTATAAACGTGTAGCAAAAAACTGGATCCACAGACGAGACCACGATCGACGGATCGTGTGTCCATCGACGGGCATTGTTCCTTCCATGTTGCACACACGTCGATGAGATCAGAGACTTGTCAAAACAAGATCTTGGCTAAATGTTCTAAGTGTCCATCGGAGGGGCGTTCAATCAACGGATGCAATTGACGTCCCGTCAATTGGACCACGAACTGTCTATGACATTCGTTGGTGACACTGTCTATTTCCAACTTTTAGTCACTTTTGTAAGGGTCCTACTGAAGGGACCTAAGGTTATACTTGGGGAGTCTTCCCCATACGTTTAAACTATGCGCTAACCTTAATACATGTTAGACATTCTTCAACCAATTTTCATCAATTTTTGACTCCTAAAACTTAGACAAAAAGGCTAAGGCACACTAGCACCTCATGAACTAGTTAACGGACGTCATGGACATTCTTTGACGTTTTGGTTTCTAAACTTCCTCAAATATATTAATTTAAAATAGACCTTAAAAGAGTGTCTAAACCTCTTTATACTTATGTTAGGCTCTATAACACGTCTTAGATTTTTGAAGTGTTACAGTGATAGCTTGATATGATGAATCTTGTGATAGCTTGGGATGGAGAAAGTAAGCTCTCTCATGTTTAGCTTTGTCATGTGTTGCTATGATGCTTGATCACGGTAGCTTGGGGATGGTGGTTCCCGTGATATCTTGAAATTTAGTAATGTATCTCTCGTAAGAATAACTTGAAGTAGCATGACTAGAATACCTTCATGATAGATTGACTTGGTTAGGCCAAGACCATTTCATGGTAGATTTAGGGGAAAGGCCTATACTCTCCTAATGATTAGCTTGATTTTCATGTAATTGCATTTCGTAAAATAGCTTGAGATTGGTTTTTCCATTATAACTTAGGGTTGAGAATTCATGCTCCCCTATGATTATATTGAATCTACATGATTCGTTGCATGGTGGTTAGGTTGGTACTTGTGTATCCTTTCTTGTTATCTTGGTTGGTTTTTAATATGATTTCCATGGTAATAGGTCTATTATGTTAGTTTTATTATGTTTAATAGACAAAAGTACAATATATTATAGCTTGGATTAGGTTAGTATAGAGACCATCCATACATGGAACAAATATGACTTGGATCTACTTATTAAATGACCCCTAGATGATGTATGCTTAGCTTGGATAGTGAATATAGTTGCATTCCATGACATGGTTTACTTAAGACGATAGTTCCTTGGAAATATGAAATAGGTCTACTAGAGACTCCTAAGATGATATGAAATTAAATAGGGTGACATCAATATATGCTTAATGTGTGAGGTAGAATAGGATGTTTAGCATGCATTGCACAAGTGTGCATTGAGGTGTCCTAGGGGCATAGTGCTCATATGTTATTATGAACCTAAGTCTTAATTATGAAAGTGGATTTATGATCAAGAATGAAAAAACAGAGGTACTTAACTTAAGTAGTAATATGGGATGCTACCTTAGCCTTGCACAAGTATACTTTGAGGTGTCTTGTGATGTAGTTAATTTGAGTAAGAAGGACAATGAGTTAAGCATGAACTCTTATATGATTTACGATGCTTTATTATGTCTATGATATTCATGTTGTGCTTTTACATATATGCTTTATTATGCCTATGATATTCATGTTATGCTTCTGCTTTTATTTCTTATGATTATGTCTATTGTTGACTAACCTTTGGGATATCTTATATCGGTATGATAGTTTCCATACATAGTACAATTCGTACAAATATATATTTTTGTCTACATTCTAATCCAATGCAGGGTCTTGAAGAGATTGAGTTTCTTGAAGACTAGAGTTTCCAAGGCATGTAAAGAAGTGAAGGTTTGTGAGTATTGGGATTTTAGCTAGACATAAAGAAAAAGAAGAAAATAATACCAAATCGAGATAACATCAACTGGGTACGATTTATATTCTCTTCGAACGAGTGTATGATGAAGAATTTCCAACACCCACATCCAATTTCTTGGAATTAGAAGTCTTCAAATCTTCAATATTCAAGCATAAAGTTTCCCAAGATCTCATAAAACTGAAAATAGAAGCGAAGTTTCAAGAACATTTTTCCAAACCTAAAATTTTGAAACGAAAACAAATATATTAATAAGTATTTACAATTTTCAAATAGTTGCGCTATGAAGTACCACTCGACGCAGTTAATTGGGATCACTGATCAAATCGACGATCTTCCCTTTGGTATATTCATCGTCGTCTTGTGTTAGACTTCAACATCTTTGCGTTTTGGACCATTGGGCGACATAGTACTACTTTGTAGAACTGCTAAGCGATACGCTGACTTCTCCTTATCAACAACAATTTGAACCTTTCATTTAGGGATCATCTAACTCGAACTTTAGGCGAGGATAAAGCCCTTTGGCAATTCACCAATGGTGTTTAGTGATCTTCATGTCTTCATTTCTTTGATCTTTGAGCTGCCTTCATTCCCTTTTGCTCAATTGCATCTGTGCCTCTGTCTCTAAATATAGATACTTGAACTCAAGTTATTTTATCAATTTTACAGACAAAATGTGCATTTCATGGCAGAAAACCTACATATAGCCCTAAATGAGTCCAAATCGTGGACTCATCAACACCCCCAACTTAAACTTTTGCTTTTCCTCATGTTCAATAGTTTAAAAATGGTGTCTCAAACAGTGATACACAAGACTCAATCATGAGTTCACAAACAAGACTCAACTTACTCATGCAAGGATCAATTATCCTCTCAAAGACACAAGTTATGACACATCTTTATCAAAATTTTAAAGCTCACGTCAATGCTCGTACACACAAAGATGTCCAAAATTCATGAGTTAACCCATAGGTTTCATGTATTTTCCAATGAACCCTCATTTTAACTCACTCAAGATCAATAAGGTCTTTTCAAGGGTTGTAACGAGGCTGAGTGCATAGGTATGGTCATTTAGGCTCAATGACTTTTATCCAAATGAAAGTGGTACCCAATTTACTTCCCAATTTTGGAATTCCTTCAAAAAGGTTGTATGCACTAAAGTTAATCTTAGCACAAATTTTCACACCCAAACCGATGGGCAAGCGATATAAAAAATTAAAATGTTGGAAGATATGTTGAGGGCTTGCGTGATATATTTCAAGGAAATTTAGATGCCCATTTTCTTCATAGAATTTGCAAATAATAATTGCTACCAATTGAGTATTAGTATGTCCCAATTTGATTATCTTTATAGTATGAGGTGTAGATCTCCTATAGTATAGTTTGAAGTGGGTGAAAAGGAAAGCAGGTAAGAAAATGACGAACTCGGACATGAAATGAAGTTAAGTATGGTCTTTTAAACAAAAATAGGAGTCAATTTCCGAGTGAGGTTTATTTGTATGACCCTAGTTAGCACATGAGGCTATTTGGAAGGTTCAATTAAATTGAGTGAGGTTAAAAACGGCCAAAAGTCAACAGAAGTCTTATGTCGATGTTAGAAGGAGAGACCTTGAATTTGATGTATGATTTTATTTACTTGAAAATTTCATCCATGAAGGGTGTAATGAGGTTTCGTAAAAAAGGAAAACATAATCCCCGTTTTGTAGGCCCACATCATGTTTTGAGACATGTTAATAGGTTGCGTATAAGCTTAATTTTCCAAATGAGTTGGTATAGGTGCATCCGGTTCTTCAGTATTTTTAAAAAGTGTGTTGGAGATCCGACATCCATAGTTCCCCTAAAAGGGTTATAAGTTAAAGACAATCTTTCCTATGAAAAAGTTTCGATTGAGATTCTTGACCGGCAGGTTAAGAAATTGAGGAACCAAGAATCTTTTTTCTTGATGTTTTATGGAGAAACTATCTAGTTAAGAGTGTTACTTGAGAGTCCGAAGCCGATATGATGTCCCAGTATCCTTATCTTTTTCTTTCTCAAGCTTAAGGCGATGAATTTCCTATGGATTTTCGTATGTTGAATTCTTGTGTGTTTGATGTATTTTTCATGATTCATTAAAATTTGGATGTTCGTGAAAATTGATTTTTTTTTTAATGAAATGGATTTTATGATGTAATTTCCTCATGTTGTTTAGTATTAAGTATGATTTGCTTATAGACTTCATGAGATGAGTAGTAGAACACGCTTTGTCTTGGAGTGAAGATCCCCTCCTTTGATTTGTGCTTTTTGAGATTAAAATGCATATGATCTCCATGAAATTATATAGTGCACTGAGCATGTTTAGCTTGGATATGAAGTTCCTCCTTAGTTGTGTACATTTAAGAAGTGTTACAAGCATGATACGATGCTAGTATTGAGTATTTTAGTTTAGAAACATGCTTAGAATCTGATTCGAGGATGACAATGATCCCAAGTGGGAGATAATGTAACACCCCAAGTTTGAGCTAGGACTAGGTAGAAATTTTACCAAGGTTATAGGTACACCCACGAGGGCCAACCATGCCCTGTACGTGGGCCTCGTGAATGGCCACCTCAAAAAACGTCAAGGCACGAACCACATAGGGGCATATGGGATATTGGTGGGTCAACGTCCCATGGTCCTGACCTCTGTATATTAGCCAGCATCTTTGACAAGAAACTACGACCAACCAGAACGGACAGTAGGTCAATAGACGGTCTGTTGGTTGGGGTTTGTGGTTAGTGACTAGGTGGTTATTTTTGGGGGCTTAAGGATCTTTCATGTTTTATGGGAATTAAGTGGTGTCATTTTTACTAACCTAAACCACATACATAAGAATTTTAGACCCCTAAATTCACCAAATTAAATCATTCTCTGAAATCACAAAAGAAAATCCAAATCCCTTCTGAAATGTTCTCTCTCTAAAATGTAGAAGAAGCATATTAAAGGTAGGTCAAGATCAAGTCTTCCAGTATTCAAGCTTAAATGGTATTTATGACTAAGGTATAGTGTTCTTTCACCCAAGGGATCCTTCCTCACTTGGAGTCCCCTTAATTTTGCATTTATAGAATAGTATCCCCAATTTAGTTAGGGTTTCTTCCAATGTTATGGGTTATGATGAATCTTGATCCAATTGAGCAGATTATGATTGATTATAATTGAATTGATAAAATTGCATATATTTAGGATTAAATTACACGTACCCATGTATATCCTGTTATATTAAGGTTGGATTGATATTATGGGTTTGATATTATGTGAGGAAAACTATATAGGCTAGATATCTCCTTATATGATTAATGATTTATGACTAGAATTTCTTTAGATTGCAGCATATACGATGACTTTGACATGAATTTCTTGAGAATAAAGCATAGATTATGATCATGAGATGTAGTGCTTGACAGTAAAGAATAGACTATGAATGATTGATTGATTGATGACATAATGTGGAATAGATACTTCCTATAATGAATTTCTAAGAATGTTTGAATGAATGTAAAAGGTTTACTAACTTGAGTGATTCTAAGTTTTTAAAAGATTTCCCACCTAAAAAAAATCTAGACTAAAATTTATCATAAATGATGAGGCTAGAGGCAATCACCCTTGACCTCCATATCCAAGTATATGAGGCAATTCCCATTCTCATTAGGATTGAATAAGAGGTGATTCCACACGTTCTTACTATGATGAATGGACATCGAGGCGAGTACCCATGCTCCTTTTGAAATGATGTGAAGGCAAGTTTCCTGCGTTATGTGATGATATTGTGGAGGTGAGTAATAGTGATCTAAAAGTAACGCAAGAGGAGAATACCCATAGCCATTATGAACTAGTCATTGAGGTGAATTCCTCGTGTCTTTAAAATGAATTAAATGTGATTATGTTATGAAGTTGATTGACTTGGAGTGTTGCTAGATATTACATCCATGATCTAAGCTTGACTAGAGGTGGATGACCTAAGTGCTAGATATTACATCCATGATCTAAGCTTGACTAGAGGTGGATGACCTAAGTCATGGTGATGGATAATTGAGGTTACTTAAGGGAGTATTCGTCTTTCATTATGATGAGTATTATGTGTTGATTATGTTGATGTCTTCTGTCTTATCTTGACTAACACTTATTTTCATGTTGTTTATGTTTATACATAACATTTAGTACTTGATTGTACGAATGCATACTCTTGCATACATTCAGATAAAATATAGGATCCTGCGTTTCTGATTCGCACATTTGTGGCTAGGATTCCTAGAGGGTTGTAAAGTGAAACTTTGGTGAGTCCTTATTGTATTTGAGGATTGAATCATCCCATCTCTTTTATGTTGTTCTTTTATTTTTTTATACTATTTTATGGTCTGCATCCCAAGATTTCTATTCTCTTAAGTTTAGATAGTGTGAGATAATTTCATGTTAGACATCCATTTGTTTTATAAAAGACTTTGATTGTGTTGAGAAGTTTTAAATACTTGAACCTTTTATATTTTATGTTATTATATTCTAGGTGGATTGTATGAGGCCTCTCGAGGTCTTATACTCCTTGTTACATTTAGGGGATACCACTGAGTCGTGACACCCCATTTGATTTCCAAGAAATCGTACCTCTTAGTTATATAATTTTCACGATCCAAGGGGTACACCCTTGATGTAACAATGCAGATAGAACCCCAAAAGGAACCATGTAAGTCACTTAGCATATCATAACATAAAGTATTAGAACAATGATATTAAAAACACATTTATTTCCAAAAATCTTTGTAAAAGAAAGGGAAAGTGTAGACATGGCGCAATTATCCATCTATTGCAATAGTTCAAATGAAAAAAGACAACTCAAATAACATAGTCTAAAAATAAAATACAATAAATGAAACTCAAAGTGAAACATCCCTCCTTGACTCGTGAGGACTCACAACGATAAAGGAGATTAGTCGAATCCAAGCTTGAACCAAATGATAACCGCCTTAAGAACTGGACCCTACACTTGGGGGGAAATATAGGAAATTTTGGTTAGTATAAAAATTCAACAAGTATGATAGTCATGCACAAAAAATGAAAACATGGTAAAAGGGATATTTTAGTTGAATGCATGCAATTTGCTTACTTAAAGCTTCATTTTGGAGATAATGGAAATGAAATAGGCATAAGTGTAATCAGCTCATAAATTTATCATACCATGGAAGGAACAAACAATAATTACCCTCAAAGCACACTTGTGCAATGCATGAATAAGATATCATAATCCCACCCATACTATGTAAGATTATTTGAGTAACTTATAACGACCAGAGAACAACCCCTAGTCATTACCAGCATATTCGACCTCAAAGAGGTCTTATACAAGCCATTAGCTTATGTCGTAGCATGTATCATAAAATAAAAATGCAGAAAAATTAAAACTTTTAATTTGGAAGTTCAACTTCACTTCATATAAGGAAAATAGAGTCTAACTTCGTCACATTCTACCATCTAGACATAAGGGAATAGAAAATTGGGACTTAACTCTTACATGAATAAGACGTCTAAAATTTTAATAGTACAAAGTCTTTAAAAAAACAAAACTAGAAAGCTAGAATATATGGTCCTGTCCTCGTATTTGAGGACTCAACAACTTGGATAAAAAAGTCCAAGTGTTTTGAGAAGTGGCCTTGAAATCCTTAACGACCCAAACCTAAATTGTTTTGAAAAGGGGAAGAAAATATAGGTCAGTACATAACTCGTACAAACTATGTCTACCGTGCATGCAAATCATCAATGCATGTATGAAAGGACATTTTAGTCAAAACATGCTTTTTATCAATTAAACCCAACATGAACATATGAAGCATCATAAGCCAACCCAAAATAATATCAACCCATCATGTAAATAACCAAAGCAATACTTGTGCAATGCAAAGAATAGGATCCCATAAACCTACCAAAACTATGTAACACACTTACCAACCTACTTCATAAATGCATTCGCAATCTCATATTTCATGATGACATGCTTTGTTCATAATGATCATACATAGCTTAATAACATAAGTCATATTCAACATAATCATAAAAGAACACGACTAGAACCATCTCTTCTGATCCCACAAGTGCAATGTGTAAGAGAAGTCACATACCCTCCTTCACACTATGTAGAAACCCTAAAGAAAGCTCTAGTGAGAGTTTTTATACATTTACTTTATTCATTTACTTATACATTAGGTATAGAGGTTGCAATAACTGACATGAGACCATGAGATCTACATGGAATCTGGTGTTCTACTCCCACACCAAAAAGATATTGTTAACATTTGCATAGGGTGTAACCTTTCCTACATAGCTATGTAGATGTATCCATTAAGCTGGAGTCTTATGTGGGCACATAGTTAAGGGTTAAGGAGATTCTTACTAGAAACCCTAACTTACTAAATGTTGAGGTTTCCATCTCATGAGACAATATATATCTTGGGAAATCCAGACTTTCTAAATGTGAGGAAACCCAAGTGGGAAGCCAGACATACTAAATGTGAGACCTCCATCTCGTTTACATGACCTTTCGGTGCTAAGCATCTATTCCCTTTAGTAATCATATTCAGTCATCACAGAAGTTCACATTAGCCTTTATCTTTAATTTATCAATGTTCATAAGTGAGAACAATCCTTTAACTTTAGGAACATTAGAAAGTGAGAAAACTTTTAACTATAGCAATTCATTATAATCATGAGAACTACCTTTCAATATCTTAGTAATCATATCATGTCATATATAGATGATTCATAGCTAATTCAAGTGTATAGGTTTAAGGATGAGGAGATACTTTTTAACAACACCGCAACAACACATTAGACATAGAGTCATTACTATCTATCTAATTCACCTTTCATAATTGAGTCCAACAAAGAACCAACAATCTTACCTCTTTGCCCTTCATGTAACTTCGTACTTCAATTACCCAAGAATTCATAAAAAAATGCATAAAACAAGGTAATTCATGAAGTAATTTCATCACTAAAATCAATGTAAACAATTGACATATTCATCACCTTCAACAATTCACCACATTAAATCCAAGACTTCAGGAAATTTGAGGAAGAACATGGGTCAACAGAAATCTAAAGTGAATACAACAATAAACCATCATTATATACTTGAAAATTTCAATTGTTCATAATTCATCACAACTGATTTATAATTTTGTATTTCAAAGAAGACTCATGTGTAGAGAAAAACCCTACATTTTGGGGATTTTGAGAACACCTTTAGATAGACCTCTTGGGGAAAGGAATCCCAAGAGTGAAATAACACATACCTTAATGAACACTTTAGCCATGAACTTGAGTAGAAAACTTGGAGAATTTTTATTCTTTTTTAAGCTCCAAGTTTCTTCAATGGAGCTTTGAGGGGAGAGAAAATCTAGAGAGAGGTGAGAGTAATTTGGGCTTCACTTTGGGGATTTGATTTGGATGGGTAAAATTAAGGTAAAAATGAATTAAAATCAATATAAAACCATACCCTAAAATAACCAAAATACCTCTCACTTATTAGACCTTTTAAGGAAGTCAAACTTGTCTTTAATTTTTGGAGTTTTCATCGCGGAACAAGTCTGTGTCGCAGAGCTATTCCCAAAATATTTCCAAATAGAAATTTTCAGATAATAGAGTCTGCGACACTTTCGAGATGTGGACCAACATTCTTGGTCCATGGTGAACCTAGTCCCGACGCGGACATGTTTCAGCCATGTACAAAAGTTGGCTACCTTGGGCACCTTGATGACCAATAGTTGGGTCCTCCATAAGGACCCCTAAGGGGTTCTTGGGAGTCAAACATTGAAGTTTTGACCCTTAAAATAGTATATTACCTATTTAAAGTATTTTTACAAGTTTTACCTTCCGTACGACACTCCCAAACCTTCACAAGACCTAAGGACGTCTACTAGTTCAATTTCACTAGTTTCCTGACTTCATGGTCGTTTCTTGACATTAAGGCTCTAAGACTTCCCAATAAAGTTAATTACACTTATTTAGGTCTGTATCATTATTACTCATTATGTGGGTCTCCAGTCTAGTCAGAGAATTTTCAGGCTGTTACATAACAATAGTTCATATTTCATATTCTTGTTCATACTATCATAAAGGGAGATTAGCATTAACCAACATAGACCATGTGAGATCAACATGGAAGCTAGTGTCTACCCCACACTCAAAAAAGGGGTTGTCCTATTTGACTAAGGTAGAACCATACTATTACCTTATATGGATCCACTATCTAAGACCTATGAGGGCACATAGTTTATGGGATAAGGAGATCGCTACTTGAAACCATGGCCTCTACAATCCTGAGGGCTTCCATCCCAAGAGATTGCTCCTAGAAACCCCGCATGTACTATCGTGAGGGCTTCCATCAAATATCATTATCCAGTCTATTATCAACATAATTCCCGTTGAGTATTAAGTATTGACTTAAGTTCATAATTATGGAAGAATGTCTTAACACTCAATCCAACATTAAACCTACTATAACTTATAGATTCAATAGGTGAGAATAGTCGATTAACATTAGAACAATCATATTGTGAGAAAACCTTTTACATCATAACATATTGATACATAAGTGTGTACTTGAGGATAACCTCCAACAACACAACACTAGCTCATAATGATATTCTTTTTATTCTCAATGTGTTCATAAAGCATATATACTTAATTCTCATAATCATGCACAATTCTGATGCAATTCCTTTCAAGGACCATATATCACACTCCATCTACACACCTAAAATAACTACCCTATACATAGATATTAACATGATTCAATTAGCTCAACTATTACAAGCAAAATTTCATAATATTATTCTATAATCAATAAACACTCACCACAAGATCATAATTGAGTAATATGAGGTTTTCATGATTTCTTTTGGGAATCTAACATAAAAACATAATAAAATATCAATTTAATCATAATTTGGGAAATTTATATCGTCGAAATTGGGCTTTTGAAGAGATTCCATGGATAAATTCTATCCTTGGTTGAATGACTACCATACATTATCTATGAATCCCACTGAAATTATTATGAAAACATTGCTTTTTGAACCCTAGCTCAACCTTCTTCCTTATTCTTCTTCCTTAAAGTTCTAGAGAGAGAATTTCCTTTGGAAAAGTTTATTTTCTTTTGGATTAAAGGGAAAATGACTTCATTGGGGGGACATTTATGCATAAAAAGATTATTTACTTCACTAGGGAAAATGATGTAGTATTGATTTAGGGAAACTAACAAAATACCCCTAAGACTCCCACTTAGTAGTTGCATATCTGCACGCTTTAGTTCGCCAAGGGCACTTGGCAACTCACCAAGTGGTACTTTGGCTCACCAAAATTTCCAGTAAAAATTTAGGAAGCATACCACTGGGCAATTAGAAGGAGCCTTTGGGTGCTGCGCCAACATAATTGGCAAGCCCCGACGTAGCTCACCCAATTTTCCTAGAATCTTTGCCCCGTAGGCAGTCCAATGGGCGACTCTAATTCCACATGGCTGACCGTTATATCAATTTAGCGATGGTACTTCCCATCACCAAGTGGGTCAAGGAAAGATATGTTTTTTCCTTCAACTATTTACAATGTATCATAGTCCCTTTTTATTTTCCTTAACGTTGACCCACGCGTTTAGGTCTAGTTTAGCCCACTACTTTATGGGGTGTTCAATTTATCCCACTTGGTAACCTTCATTATCGAATGAAGATCTAGAATCCTTACATAGATAAAGACTAAAAACTACCAGCCCATCATGCATTCATAATAAAAAATAAGGTGCAATTAAAAGGAGGAAACTTCAAATCTATTTAAAACATTATCAATGCAACACAAGGAAGTAGGAACTACATATAGAAACTCATTATGCATGAAACTCGATATTTATCATATTCATAGAAGGAACTAGATTCTACACTAAAACCATGATCAACACAATTTCATGAAGGCAATATGAAATTACTCTCAAAACCATACTAAAGCATGTTGATCATCTCGTCTCATGAAATAAAATAGGAAAATCATACTCAATGATCAACAACATGAGGAAAATCAATCATAAAAACTCATTTTCTTACTAAACATGAATTTTATCAAGAACAAGCATAATATAATAAAATCATGGAAAGGTTCATATAACACACATGACTCTAAAATACAAAAACTTAAGACGAAATAATTACCTCAAACTTTAATAGAAGTATAAGGAAAGATCTGAGGATATCGAGACTTCATATTGTCCTCGTCCTCCCAAGTAGTACCCCTCAACTAAATGATTGGTCCATAATACCTTCACGAAAGTTATTTCCTTTGTAGCACTTCGAAAATGTAAAACGTGTCTAAAAGCCTAAAATAAGTATCATGAGTTCTAAACACTGTTTTATGGCCTATTTTAATGAATATAGGTCATTTAGGAAGTTTAGGAAACAAAATGTCCAAGAACGTCTACAACATCCAAAAACTAGTTCTAGGATTTACTAGCGTGCCTTAGCCTATTTGACGAGCTCTTAGGTGTCACAAATCCATGAAAATTGATGGAAGGGTAGTTAAGAGGTGTTAAATTAATTCATGTTCAAAACGTCTGGGTACGACTCCCAAAACACCAACCAAGGGCCATTGAGGAGGACCCTTGCACGTTGGTGTCAACACTGCCTGGGCAGTCTGTAACCATAAAAAACAGTCGACGATCCGTGTGTGGATCGATGGTGCTTCATTTCCAATTGCCAACCAGCACTTACACTTTTTGTTGAAGAACCCCAATTGCATAGTCTCTTATAAGAACGACGGATGTGAAGTACGGAAGGGCACAATGACCGTCGACTCATAGATGGACCATCGATCGGGGTCTCGTCTGTGAGGGTCGAATTTCCTGCACATTTTAACTTAGTTTCCTTTAATTATTTATGGGTTTTGGTGGTTAATTATGGTTTTAAGGGAGTCTGATTAATTTAATAAACCCCTCATATAAATACCCCAACCCTCATGAAACTAAACATAACTCACAAAACAAATCCTCTTCCTTCTTTCTTCTTTCTCTCTCTATTGGGAGATACCATTGAAGGCTAGCTAGGAGAGATATTTAGGGGATGTTAAGGGACGATTTCACCATAAAATCTTCATAAAACGTTGAGGTATGGGATCTAATTCACCTTTGAGGCCTCTTTCCTCAAAGTGTTCCTTCAAAGCATTTTCAAAAGTTGGGTTTTCAAGTGGGTTCTTCTTAATATAGAAATTAGGTTATGAATTAATTTGTTTACGCACTCTATTGGATACTATGAATAGATAATCATGTATTATAACTTAATTATGGTAAATCTTAATGATTTGGTTTAGTTTGTAGATGATGATCCTTAACCCTTAACCCTAGGTTTGATGTTGACATGAATTAAGTTGAAATCGGTTCAATTGACTTGGTTAGCTGTTGAATTACCATTAATTGATGTTGTTACATTAATCATGAACAAGTTTAAGCGATTTGTAGTCTTTAATGTTAATTATTGAGATAATGATCTAGGTTAGGTAGTGAATTGACCTAAGTAGCTTATGTCAAGATATTATCAAGTAGTGAATTGTGATATAGTGATTCTTCTAGCTTTTTTATCATTTTTATTATTGAATTATGATGTTGTATACCCAAAATTGGGTTGAATTGAGGGTTTCTGGTAAGTCCATGATGAAGAACTATGAAGGAGACTTTGTAAGTCTTATGATCTCTATCCTTTACTCCAAATTGTGGTTAATTGTGATTAAGTCATGATGTTATATTGGAGTAAGCCTTGTATTAGGATTGACAATGTGGAATAATGTTGAATTGATATCTTTTAACTCTGTTGTGAGGTTAATTAAGGTATATGTGTTATATGGTTGGTAATGACTATCAGTGTGCCTTATTATGGTATGAGTATACTAATGTGCTAACCTCACTTATATGAATTGTACTGAAAGGATTTATACTCATGCAAATATTATTGAGCTATTGATGATGATGATTATGCAAGGGGTAGACCCTATGACCTAAATTAAGCTATGATTGATATTTAAATTTTTAAAGACATTTCAATAAAGGGACTTAGTTTATCACCAAGTGAAATTATCAATGGGAGGTGATGACTTCCCATAGAGGAAAATTCACCCTATAGTTCTAAACTTGGTGTTGACTCCCCAAAGAAGGATACTCATCCAATGGATTCCCATGAGAGGAGACTCCAATTTCCAAATGGTATATAGAGGGTTTATACCTATCTCTTAGTTCTTGAACTATGTTGCCCCCATAGGAAGACTAGCTAGTGGATCCACCTAGAAAGCTATGTTTATGTTTGGTTTTACTTTGGACGGTAGACCTTCTTCCATAGTTGTTAGGTTTTACAACACCCTATTCCACACTTAGATCTTGTGGTGTATGTTGGCTAAGGCAAGTGTTCCCTAAATTAAAAATGAACAAATGAAGATAAACTAACTAAGGTGACTTGAGAGGTTTGACTTAGCCTAGGTAGGGTTATGGCTCGCGTTGACTACGTCCCTACCCTTTGTACACACCTCCCGTCGCTCCTACCGATTGAATGATCCGGTGAAATGTTCGGATCGCGGCGGAAGCTGGCCTCCCGTGCGCCCCGAGTGCGCAGCCGGCCTAAATGCGAGTCCACATCGATGGACGTCGCGGCAAGTGGTGGTTGAAACTCAACTCTCTCTCCTTGCACTAGTTTACCTTGATGGAAGTTTTAGAAGGTTGATATTATGTATGTATAAAATATTAAATGCAAAAGATGCTAGTATGATGACTTTACATGTAAATGATACTATATGGTGATTGATACACTTATGAACATGTAATTGGTCTATGTTGTTAATTGTATGATGATTTATATCCTTAAAAGGTTATGTTATGTGAAGTTGAATATTAACCATGATTATTGTTGGGTCACTTGACTAAATTAGGTTATGGGCTTTCCTTCGTTATTGCACTTGTTGACTTTATGAGGATTTATAGGTAATAGTCTTGCTTTACTGTGATATGATGAACTTTTATCCATGCTTGTGATGTAATTACTTGATGATAGATTTATATTAGATCATGAGTTAAATTATGTTGACAGGTATGTTGTTTGCTTTGACTTGATGAACATGTCATTCTTGAGTTGTATGTTTTCCTTGATCATGCATAAGATTTTTCAAAGAATAAAGTTGCATATTTTAATTAAATTTCCCTTTTAACATTATTTTATCATATATTTGCACATGGCCTCATACTTAGTTCAAGTGGCGTAGTAGCTCCATTTCTTAATTTTTCATCAACATTTTAGGTTCCGGTCATTGAAGTGTTTCGAAAGAAGACTTGAAGAAGACTTGGATCCTTTGATTATCCAAGTAGGGTAGTTCCTCATTTTTGTAGGGCGATGACAATATAGAGCTTATGTTGTTGTTTAATTATAAGACTCTTATATTGTATCTCTTTTCATTGAGTACAGATTGTATAAGCATATATGTGGCTTTCTTTATATTGATGTATGGGTTATACCCAAATTTCTAATCGTGTTAGATGGTTATAAGATGAGACAATATTTGAATACTATGTCCTATCTTATATATACTTATCTGCAATAAAAGTAAAAGGCTATGTAACCTTCCTACACGAAGTGTCTATGTTTACTCGAAAAGTTCCAAAATATCCACTAAATTCGACTTATGCTTGTGATGATGTAATAAGCTAAGTGGCTAGTCTTAGTCCTCAAAAAGGATGACGATGTCGGTAAGGTCTAGGGGATAAACCCGGATGTGACAAACTTCGTATCAGAGCATGAGGTTGAATTATCTTAGAGTCAATGTCTCTCTCAACAACTTCAATTGAAGTTCATGTTCATAATTGTGAAGTGTGCCACACTTATGGATGGGAACCTACATAATGCCTAGGAAACTCTTATTTTCTTGGAAATCTTATATCGTGCCATTAGAGTATAATTATAGTGCGCTTTTGCATCTAATCCCAATGTTGTGATTATAGGAGTAATGAAACACTCGAAGGAGTGCGGCACAAAGACTTGAAGAGGGAATCGCCAATGTAGGAGCTCCTCCCCGTGGTGATCAAGTTCCTCCACTTGAACAAGTTGCTAATATTGATCAACCTCTGGTCCATCCTACACCCCTGACGGGTGGTGATATAAGGTTTGCCCTCATCCAATTGGCTCAAGTCTGCACTATTCAAGCCCAAGATATGACGGCCCAAGCAAATCAGAAGGTTGTACCCTATCATCATCAACAAGTTACTATGATGGTTTCCCGTCTAAGGGGCTTCACTCGGATGAAACCTCCTACTTTCTATGGGTCTAAGGTTGAAGAAAACCCCAAAGAGTTCATCGATGAATTATATAAGATACTCATGGCTATGGGGTTGTCCACAAGTGAAAAGTCCGAGTTAGCCACCTATCAAGCTCAAGCAAGTTATTCAAATGAGGCTACGAAGAAGAACCGTTTCTATGCTCTCCGCTCAAGGGGTGAGCAAGAGACTTCTCCTGACGTGGTGACTGGTATGTTGAAAGTCTTCTCTTTTGATGTATATGCCTTGCTTGATCCTGATGATACTTTATCATTTATTACCCCTCGAGTTAGCCAAAAAGTTTGATATTGTACCTGATATTTTTGAAAAATAAGGATATGTCTTTAAGAATGTGTATTGATTATCGCCAACTAAATAAAGTTACAATCAAGAACAACTATCCTCTCCCTCAGATTGACGAGTTGTTTGATCGACTCCAAGGGGCAAGCTACTTTTCTAAGATTGACTAGTGGTCAGGGTGTCACCAACTTGGGGTGAGAGGTGAGGATATACCAAAGATGGTATTCCAGACTAGATATGGTCATTATGAGTTCTTAGTAATGTCCTTTGGTATCACTAATGCTCCGGCGGCGTTTATAAACCTAATGAATAGGGTGTTTTGAAATAACCTAGATTTATTTGTCATTGTCTTCCTTGACGACATCTTGGTATATTTGAAAAATGAGGGTGAGCACATGAACCATTTTAGGGTAGTGTTTTAAGTATTTAAAGAACGTCAATTGTTTCCCAAGTGTAGCAAATGTGAGTTTTTGTTGAGGTCGGCCACATTTCTTGGTCATATCATCTCTAGTGAAGGAGTTGAGGTTGATCCAACAAAAACGTAAGTGGTGGACATTTGTCCTAGATCTTTGAATTCAATAGATATTAGAAGTTTCTTGGGTTTAGAAGTTGTTATCGGAAGTTTATGGAGGGATTTGCGTCCATTGCATCTCCCTTGACTACTTTGACCTAAAAGAGTAAGAAATTTGAGTGGTCGGAGGCATATAAGAGAAGTTTTTAAATTTTTAAAGATAGGATTACTTCCTCTCCGGTGTTGACCTAACCGGAGGGTACCAAGGGTTTTGGTGTGTATTATGATGCATTCCGAATGGATTTGGGGTGTGTTCAACATAGGAAAGTGATAGCCTATGCTTCTAGGCAACTTAAGGTACATGAGAGAAACTATCCAACTCATGACCTTGAGTTAGCGGCCGTGGTTTTTCCTTTGAAAATATCGAGGCATTACTTGTATGGTGTCCATGTTGATGTCTATACCGACCATAAGAGTGTCCAATATGTGTTTACCCAAAAGGATTTTGATCTACGACAAAGAAGGTGGTTATAATTGTTTAAATATTACGACATGAGTATCCTCTTTCACCCCGGCAAGGCCAATGTGGTTGTGGATGCCCTAAGTCGTATGACAATGAGTAGCGTATCTCACATAGAAGAAGCCAAGAAAGACCTAGTGAAGGATGTTCATAGTTTGGTTAGGTTCGGTGTGAAGTTGGATGATTCACCGAGTGGTGGATTCATGGTTCATCACAACACCGAGACATCATTGGTAGTTGAGGTGAATTCGAAACAACACCTTGAGAAGTCATTGATAGGGTTGAAGCAATCGGTCCTTCGCAAGCTTAACGAGGCATTCTCCTCGGAGGGGTGGCATTTTGAGGTACCAATGAAGATTATGTGTTCTCAAGGTAGATGAGTTGAGGAACCGGATCCTTGACGAAGCCTGTGGTTCCCACTTTACTCCATTCATTCGGGTACGACGAAAATGTACAATGATCTTAGGGAATATTGGTAGGAAGGTATGAAGAAGGACATAGCAGAACTTGTTGCTAAGTGTTCAAATTTCCAACAAGTAAAAGCCGAACATCAAAAAGTCGGGTGGCTTACTACAAGAAATTTAAGTTCCTACTTGGAAGTTGGAAGACATCAATATGGATTTTGTACTGGGTTTACCTCAGACTCAAAGGCAATATGACTCTATATTGGTGGTTGTGGAAAGGTTGACCAAGTCCACTCACTTTATTCCCGTCAAATCTACTTATTCGGCCGAAGATTATTCTAGGATCTTCATAGATGAGATTTTGTTTCGTCATGGTATTCCATTATCCATCATATCGTATCGGGGTGCACAATTCACCTTTAGGTTTTGGAGGTCATTCTAAAAAGGGGGTACTAAGGTGAAGTTAAGTATTGCTTTTCATCCCCAAACGGATGGTCAGGCGGAACGTACTATTCAAAACCTTGAGGATATGATTAGGTCTTGTATTATTCATTTCAAGGGAAGTTGGGATAAGAATTTGCCTTTGGTGGAGTTTGATTATAATAATAGTTTTAATTCATCCATTTCAATGGCTACCGATGAAGCTATGTATGGTTAGAGGTGTTGGTCTCCGATTGGATGGTTTGAAGTGGTAAAGTATTTCCTTCTTGGTCTTGATTTGGTTTATAAGACTTTGGAGAAAGTTCATATCATAAAAAAAACAGTTGCAAACGGCCTATAGTTAGCAAAACTTTTATACCGATCATTAGAGAAGGGATTTAGAGTTTAAAGAAGGTGAGAAGGTGTATTTGAAAATTTCACGAATGAAAAGGGTGGTTAGGTTTTGGCAAGAAAGGAAAGTTGAGGCCTCGTTATGTGGGTCCCTATGAAATCTTGCAGAGGGTTGGTAAGGTTGTCTATGAATTGAAACTTCCTAGTGAATTGGCTTCAGTTCATCCAGTTTTCATGCTTAGAAAGTGTATTGGTGATCCCGAGTCTATTCTTCTTATTGAGGGTCTTGGTGTCAAGGATAACCTCTCTTATGAGGAAGTTCGGTTCAAATTCTTGATAGTCAATTCAAGAAGTCAAGAAATAAAGAGGTTGCTTCCATAAAGGTGTTATGGAAGAATAACCTAGTTGAGGGTGCGACATGGGAGGCCGAGGCCGACATGTAGTCCCGTTTCACTCATCTATTTGATAACTAAGGTTAGTAGTTCTTACTAATAATGAAAATAATGACTAAAAATTGAAGTTGCTTTACTTTTGGGTGAAGTCTTGCAAAATGTGCAATTTTGAGTAGATTTATAGTGATTTACAGTGAAAAGTAACATTTGACATTGAAATTTTGCTCTATGGCTTGTTTGAGTTATCTTGTGCATTTTGATATGAAGAATTTTTATGCAATGATGTGTGCAGCATGTGGGTAAATTAAACTTTGGCATAATTGACTCATGTAAATCATGTTGAGTTCCTGTTGTTGTTTTGAGAAGGATATTCATCATAATGTAATGTTGAACCTTATCTGTGGTAATTGAAGTTTTAAATTTCCTTGTGTAAGTGATATGATTGATGTTATTATGTATTTTTTTTAGTTTCTATGCTAGTCTTGACTCTATTCCTTCCTTCTAAAGATGTTTAGTGTCATTCAGGGACGAATGTTCCTAAGGGGGGTTAATGTAACACTTTGAAAATACAAAATGTGTTTAAAATCATAATATAAGTATCATGAAATCTAAACACTGTTTTACATCCTATTCGAATGAATATAGGTCATTTAGGAAGTTTAGGAACCAAAATGTCCATGATATCCAGAAAATAGTTCTAGGATGTACTAGCGTGCCTAAGCCTATTTGACGAGCTTTTAGGAGTTGGAAATCCATGAATGTTGGTGGAAGGGTAGTCAAGAGGTGTTTAAGTTTGTTCATGGTCGAAATGTCTGGTTAAGAGTCCCTAAGGACCAACCAAGGGACCTTGAGGAGGACCCTTGCATGTTGGTGTCAACACTGCCTAGGTTGTGTGTAACCACGAGACATAGTCGACGATCCGTGTATGGATCGATGGGGCTTCATTTCCAACCATCGACCAACACTTAGACTTTTTGTTGAAGAATCTCAATTTCATAGTCTCTGATAAAAATGACGGATGTGCAGCACGGAAGGGCATAGTTAACGTCACCACATAGACGGACACTCGATCGGGGTCTCGTCTTTGAGGGTCGAATTTCTTGCACATTTTAAATTAGTTTCGTTTAATTATCTAAGGGTTTAGGTTGTTAATTAGGGGTTTAATGGAGTCTGATTAAGTTAATTAACCCTCCATATAAAGACCCCAACCCTCATTAGACTAAACATAACTCACAAAACAAATCCTCTTCCTTCTCTCTTCTTTCTCTCTCTATTGGGAGACACCATTCAAGGCTAGCTAGGGGAGGGATTTGGGTCTATTAAGGGACGATTTTTCACCATCAAATCTTCCTCAAACATTGAGGTATGGGATGTAATTCAACTTTGAGACCTCTTTCCTAAAGGATTCTTTAAAAGTATTTTCAAAAGTTGGGTTTTCATTTAGGTTCTTCTCAATCTAAAAAATTAGGTATGAATTGATTTTTTTATGTTCTCTATTGGATAATGTGAATACATTAACATGTATTCTGACTTTATTACGGTATATCATGATTATTTGGTTTAGTTTTTAGATGAAGATCCTTAACCCTTAACCCTAGGTTTTTGATATTGACATGAATTAAGATGAAATTGGTTCAATTGACTTGGTTATTGGTTGAATTGCCATTAATTGAAGTTGCTACATTAATCATTAAGAAGTTGGAGTGATTTTTAGTTCTTTATGCTAGTTCTTTAGATGATGATCTAGGTTAGGAAGTGAAATGACCTATGTAGCTTATCTTACACTATGATCTAGTAGAGAATTGTGATATCGTGATTCTCCTAGCTTTGTTATCATGTTGATTAATGAATTATGATGTTGTATACCCAAAATTGGGTTTAATTGAGGGTTTATGGTAACGACTTGATGATGAACTATGAAGAAGACTTGGTAATTCTTATGATCTCTATCCTTTACTTTAAATTGTTGTTAATTGTGATTAATTCATGATGTTATATTGGAGTAAGTCGTGTATTAGGATTGATAGGGTGGTATGATGTTGAATTGAAATGTCTTGACTGTTGTGAGGTTGATTAAGGTATATGTATTATAAGGATGGTGATGACTATCAATGTGAATTATTATTGTAAAGGTATGCTAATGTGCTAAACTAGCTTATATGAACTGTAATGAAAGGACTTATACTCATGCAATTCTTATTGAGCTATTCATATTGATGATTATACAAGGTGTAGACCCTATGCCTAAACTAAGCTATGATTGATATATAAATTTTTAATGACATTTCAATAAAGGGATTTATCTTATCGTAGAGTGAACTTGACTATGGGAGGTGATGACTTCCTATAGAGGAAGAATCACCCTATTGTTCTAAACATGGTGTTGACTCCCCAAAGAGGGATACTCATCCAATGGATTCCCATGAGATGAGTCCCTAATCTCCAAATGATATGTAGAGGGGTTATACTTATCTCTTAGTTCTTGAACTATGTTGCCCCCATAGGAAGACTAGCTAGAGGATCCACCTAGAAAGCTATGTTTATGTTTGATTTTACTTTGACCGGTAGACCATCTTCCATCGGTGTAAGTTTTTACAACCCTGTATTTCACACTTGGATATTTTGGTCTATGTCGGCTAAGTCAAGTGTTCTCTAAATTAAAAATGAACAAATAAAGATAAAAAAACTAAGGTGCCTTGAGAGGCTTGACTTAGCCTAGGTAGGGGTAGGGGACTCTACCTATGCTTTGCACTATTTTACATTGTTGGAAGCTTTAGAAGGTTAATATTATGTATGTATATGATAATGAATGCAAAAGATGCTAGTATGATGACTTTACATGTAAACGATACTATATGGTGATTGATACTCTTATGAACATGTAATTGGTCTATGTTGTTAAAAGTATGATGTTGTATATCCTTAAAGGCTTATGTTATGTGAAGATTAATATTAACCATGATTCTTGTTGGGTCACTTGATTGGGTAAAGTTATGGGGCTTTGCTTGGTTATTATACTTGTTGACTTCATGAGGATTCATGAGTAGTAGTCTTGCTTTACTGTGATATGATGAACTCTTATCCGTGCTAGTCATGTAATTACTTTGACCTTCCAAATAGGGTTGGTCCTCATTTTCCGGGGGCGATGCTAATATCGAGCTTACGTTTTTGTTTAATTCTAATACTCTTATATTCTATTTGTTTTCACTTGAGTAAGGATTGTATAAGCATATAGGTGGTTTTGTTTACATTTATGTATGGGCTATGCCCAAATTTCTAATCGTGTTGTATGGTTATGAGATGAGACAAACTTTAAAGACTATGTTCTATCTTATATATAATGTTCTATCTTATATATACTTATGTGCAGTAAAAGTTGAATGTTATGTAACCTTCCTATATGAAGGGTCTATGTATACTCGATATATATATATATATATATATACTGTGTATGTAGAGGTCTATGTTAAACTCCAAGTAGAAGTAATGAAAAGTTCAAAAATTTCTGCTAAATTTGACTTATGATTATGATGATGTAATCTTAGAGGCTAGTCTTAGTCCTCAAAGAGGAAGACGACGTCGGTTACATCTAGGGGGTAAACCCGGATGTTATATCCTTATTTCTCAATCTCTTGACTTTTTGATCTAGGATCTCTACTGGAACTTATTCATAGGAAAGGTTTTCGTCAACTCCCAACCCTAAGGGAATAAAGAATATTGTTACTTTAATACACTTCTTAAGAATGGACACATAGAATTTCGAATGAATAAGACCCCATTCATTTGGCAAATACAACTCATAATCAACCTTCCCAATACTTTACTAAATTTTTACATGGGCCTACATACCGAGGACTAAGTTTTTAATTCTTTCTAAACCCTTCACACCCTTCATGGGTGATATTTTAAAATAGACCCAATCATTAAATTCAATTCTAGATCCCTTCTTCTAACATTGGGATAAGATTTTTATCAACTTTGAGACGTTCTCAACCTCTCCCTAATAAGCCGATCTTTCTCAATGGCTTCATAAACCGATTCGGAACCAATAAGAGAAATTTCACCTACCTCAAACAAACCAACCAGAGACCTATCTCTCCTACCATACATGGCCTCAAAGGGAGCTATACCGATACTGGAGTGATGACTATTATTTTAGGCGAACTCTATCAATGGAAAGTGGCCATACCAATAACCTTTGAAATCTATAACACATGTCTGTAACACATCCTCGAATTTTTGTATGGTATGCTCCGCTTGCCCATTATTTTGGGATGAAAAGTCGTGTTACGTTTAAATTAGTACCTAGATCTTTTTGGAACGACTTCCAAAAGTGTGAATTAAATTGTGTACCCTGATCCTATATAATAGAATAAACAACCCCATGTAACTTCACTATCTCACTTATATACAACTTGGAATAGTCAAACGAGAAACCTTGAAGGGAATAAACTGGGTTGATTTTTTCATCTTGTCTATAATGACCCAAATAGAATTATGTTGCCTTCGAGTGCAAGTAAAACTGACAATAAATTCCATATTCATATCTTCGCACTTAAAAGTGGGAATACTTATATTTTGGGACAAGACTTATGGCCTTTCATACTCAACCTTGACACGTTGGCAGTAAGGACATTTGGCTACGAATCCCGCAATATCTCTCTTCATACCATTCCACCAATATACTTCCCATATATCACGTTACATCTTGATGTCTCCCGAATCAATAGAATACCAAAAACTATGAGCCTCCTCTAAAATTTCTCCCTCAAACCATCAACATACAGAACTCATAATTGACCTTGGTGCGTAAGTACCCGATCTCCATATTGGGAAAAGGCCTCAATAGACTTCTTGAGTATCGACTCTTTCAACTCAACTAATATAGGATTAATATCTTGCTTAGACATCGCATCCATCAGAAAGGACGATTCGAACACATTATGGACCATGACACCACCCTTGATGGAATCCACTAGTTGGACAACTAGTGGTCAATTTATGTATCTCACAAACCAAATCTTTATTTTCATTCTCTACATGAGCAAAACTACCCATTGATTATCTACTTACTGCATCTTCTACAACATTAGCTTTGTCGGACTAGTAAAGGACACTCATTTCACAATCCTTCAAAATTTTAAACCACCTTCTTTGTCGTAGATTCAAGTACTTTTGACTAAACACATATTGAAAACTCTTGTTATCAGTGAAAACATCCACATGGAATCCGTACAAGTAATATCTCCATATTTTCAAGGAAAATACTACCGCCTCTAATTCAAGATCATGGGTAGGATAATTCTTCGCAAGTATTTTAAGTTGCCTTGAATCATAGTCAATCACTTTCACATTTTGCATAAGGACACATCCCAACCCCACTCTAGAGGCATCACAATATACCACAAAACCATTTTTACCTTACACTAAGGTCGACATCTAAGTGGATGTAAGTCTATATACAACTTTTGGAAGTTTTTCTCACAAGCTTCAAACTACTCAAACTTAGCTTTATTTGAGTCGAAGCCATCAATTTAGAAGTAATGGAAGAAAATACCTCAACAAACCTCCTATAGAGACCGGCCAAACCCAATAATCTTCTAATGTCAGAAGGAGTTAGAGTTCTAGGAAAACTCTTGATCATATCCATCTTCTTCGGAACTACCTTAATACCCAAATAAAATAACCACGAAATCTACAGGTTTTAACCAAAATTTACACTTGCTAAACTTTACAAAATGTTATTTGTCCTTAGGACATGCAACACAATTGTAAAATGGTCCATATGTTCATTCTCACTCCATTAATACATCAAAATATCATGGATAAACACAATCACAAACATATCAAGGTATTGTCTAAACGTTGTATTCATCAAATCCATAAATGTCTCTAGGGTATCTGTCAACGCAAATGACAGAACCATAAACTCATAGTGACCATACCGGGTCCTAAATGATGCCTTTGGAATATCAAACCCTCTCACCCTTAATTGGTGATAACCCAAAGGAAGGTCAATTTTGGAGAAATAACTAGACCATTTAAGTTGATCAAACTAGTCATCAATTCTCAAAAGGGAATATTTATTCTTGACGGTCACTTTATTGAATTGGTGATAATCAATGCACATTATAAGAGACCAATCCTTCTTTCTAACAAACAATACCAAAATCATTTCCCGCTTGTGAGCAATACCGGGCAAATCATTGAAGTGAAATTGCTGGAACTCTTTCACTACACGAACTAACTCTAGATAAGGGGTTTTGCACTCAACATCCAATAACAGGATTGTAAATTGTAACAAACCAGAAATCTAGTCAAAACCAAGCTAGAGTCTAATGTAAACTAATAGGTGAAACAGGAGACTCACATGTTAGTTTGAAGATGGAAACTTGATTAAACGTTGCTAAATGTTTTCATGAGTGAAGGTTGAGGAAGTTAGGGGTTAAACGTCAAGATATTTTTACAATGCTTGGAAACTAGTAAGTTGAACTATTATGTTGTATTGTCTTGTAGTGGAGTTTTGGAGTGTTGTAATGGGGTTTAAACTCATAGGAATGACTCCCGTACATAGAATTTTATGTTTAGGTTTCAAAGTCTGGGTACAACTCCCCAAGTATCACACAAGGGGTCCTTGAAGAGGACCCCAACTATGCCCAAAAGTTGTCAAAAATAGTTTGGTTCACGGGACCATTCACGGCTAGTTGATCAATCTATGGATCGTGGGTCATGGGCGTGGATCAGTCATTCAAAAGACTTCAAAAATTTATTCTTAGGTGAAATCCACGGACCCAAACCACTTCCATTAGACCCATCCACGGTCTGTGGATGGGGAGTCGTGAATGATGCCAGATTTTGGGATTTTTATTTTAAGTTAGGAGTCTTAGTTTTAGTTACTTATTTAATAAAGGTTAGGAAGGACGATTAGGTAACTAATTAAACTTCTATATATAGTAATTTTAGTCCTTAAACCCCCAATTAATTCATTAGAACAGAAGACCCCAAATCAAATCCCCTCCCTCTCAAACTACTTTCTCTCTAAGAACTCCATTGAAGACATCAAGATTCCAAGGTTGATTTCGTAAATTTTTTCAAATATTTTTCGTGTATTGTAATATAATAGGTATGGTGATACTTCATCTACAGATACTATCCATCCCTAGAGTCAATTCCAATGTTTTCAAGTTCAAGAAAAACCCAAGTTTTACTCAATCTCATGGGTTCTTTCATAAAATCATTATAAAGTATTTTCAATGGAATATTATGATTGTGTGAAAGTTTAATTGATGATTTATGAAGTAATTACTCTATAAACCCATGATTTCTCTCGATTATTTAATTATGTCTTTATGGAGTAGGTTTATCGATGATGAGTGCATGTGAATAGAATTATGTCTAAATTGATTTAGATTATTGAATTATATCATCATCTATGCCTAATAATGGAGAATTATTGTTATATTGATGTATTGGTGTGTTTGTGAGGTTATATCTAAGACCTTGAGAGGCGAATTGTGATCAATATCTTGTTGAATTAGAATTATGAATGTCAAGTTGATCCACTTGAAAGGTGGCGGTGGTTATTTTCTATCTATATGAATGTGAATTCAATGAAGTTAATGTGATCATGTCTTGAAGTATATATACATGTTGTTCCAATGATAGAATAATGATATTGTATAGAATGTAAATGTGTTGAGATGTAAAGTATGTGTGTAATCAAAATGAATAAATTATATGATGTTTAGAAACTACTTGTGTTAGGTTTGAATGTTATCTCTCTGTTAACTATTATGAAAAATGATGATTAGGTAAAAGTCTATTCACACACACTCATGAATGATGAATGAAATTCTATAATAATGTTAATGGAGAAGTGTTAATTGAAGGACTATTCAGAATTATACACTAATGAATGAATGAACGTGGAATAGGATATGGATACTCAAGGGAGAGTTAAGGCTGGTGTCTAGTAGTAATCTCTATATCCCTTCCTAATGAATGGATGTGGGATTTGAGATGGATTCTCAACTGTGAGTTGAGGCGGAGTGTCTAGTAACAATCTCAATATTCCTTTTTATCTTTCCAACGAATGATGAGTGTTGGGTTTGATATGGTTACTCAACCGTGAGTTTAGGTGGGGTATCTATTAGCAATATTTTATCCCATACTAATAATAAAATTAATGAATGTACAAATACTCCTTGGCGAATAATTCTAAGCACCGGTTGGATATTGATTTGGATGGATGCTCCTTCTTCAGTTGAGGCGGGATGACTAGTAGCTATCCCTTGAGATGGATTTTCAAGTGTGAGTTGAGGTGGCGTATCTCCCACTTTGGAACCATGAAACTCGGGAGGGCTCATTCATTCAAAATCCTCAATCTAGAAGCCATAAAATTCATATTAGGATTAACCAGAGCTACAACTTCTCTATAAGCTTCAGCCGTCACAACTTGAGCAAACATTTCAAAAGCCGGTCTAAACTTTGTATGGGTCACATTCTCAATCAGGGGAATAATCACACCCCTTAATTATATAATTTGAATGACCCAAGGATACCCCCTAGATGTAGCAAGGCACATAGAACCTCGAAGGCACCATGTAATCCACTTAGCATATCATTACATAAAGCATTAGAATAATAAGACTAAAAACATGCTTAAGTCCAAAAACATTTAAAAAGGAAAGTGGATGTCTAGACTTGTCTCAATTAGATATCTATTACAATAGTTCAAATGAAAAGGGAAATTATTCCATAAAACATAGTCCAAAAATAAAATATTATAAATGAAACTCAAAGTAAAATATCCGTCCTCGACTCATGAGGACTCACCACAAGAAAGGAAAATAGTCAATCCAAGCTTTAACCAAATGATAACCCGAACCTAAACTTGGGGGAAATATAGGAAAATATAGGTTAGTATAAAATGGACAAAGAATGATAGTGAACAAGATCATGATAACATGCTTAATGGGGCATTTTAGAAACATGCATTCAATTTACTAAGTTAAAGCATCATTTTGAAGATAATGGAAAAGCATAATCACAAGTGTAATCAAATCATAAATCATCATACCATGAAAGGAACATATCATAATTACCCTCAAAGCATACTTGTGCAATGCATGAATAAGATCTCAGAATCCCACCCATACTAAGTAAGGCTTCTTGAGTAACTATAGTTCATATTTCATATTCTTTTTCATACTATCATAAAGGGATATTAGCCTTAACCGACATAGACCATGTGATCTTAACATGGAATATGATGTCTACCCCACACCGAAAAGGGGTTGTTCTACTTGCCTAAGGTAAAACTATACTCTTATCTTAGGTAGATCCACTAGCTAAAGACCTATAAGGACACATAGTTTATGGGATAAGGGGATTGCTATTAGAAAACCTGGCCTCTACTATCGTGAGGGCTTCCATCCCATGATATTGCTTCGAGAAAATCAGTCTCTACGATCGTTTGGTCTTCCATCACATATCACTATTGAATCGGTGCTAAGCATAATTCTCGTTGAGTTTATATTAAGTCTTGGTTTCAGTTCATAATTATAGAAGTATTTCTTCACACTTAATCCAACATAACTCCTATTACGGCATAGATTCTATAGGTGAGAATAGCCTTTCAACCTTAGAATCATTATATTGTGAGAAAAAATTTCACATCATAACATATTTATACATAAGTATGTACATGAGAATAACCTCCAACACTATAACACTAGATCATAATCATATTCACTTTACTCTCAAAGTGTTCATAAAGTTTATATACATAATTCTCATAGTCATGCATAATTCACATATTTTTTCCTTCAAGGACCATAGATCACACTCCATCAACAAATCACGAATTACTACATTATATATGGATATTATCATGATTCAATAACTCAACCACTACAAGAAAAATTTCATAATATTCTTCTATAATAAACAAACCCACATCACAAGATCATAATTGAGTAATACGGGGTTTACATGGGTTCTTGGGGAATTCAGCATAAAACCATAATATAACATCAATTCAATTATAATACAAACTAATTTGAACATTAAAATCATTTTTGAAATGAACCCGTGACTTAGAGACAAACCCTAGCTTTTGGGGAAATTTCTATCTTCGAAATTGAGGTTTTGACGGAACTCCATGGACTATCCATGGAATAAGGACTAATATACCTTTGCTATGAATTCCAATGAAATTGGTGTGAAAGAATTTCATTTTTAAACCTAGCTCCACCTTCTTCCTTCTTCCTTCTTCCTTCTTCCTTCTCCCTTCTTCCTTCTTCCTTCTTCCTTCTTCTTCTTCTTTGAAGTTCTTAAGAGCAAATTTCCTTTAAAGAGGATGAAGTTTGGGGTTTTTCTTTTGGATTCAAGGGAAAATGACTTAATTGGGGGAAATTTGAGCATTAAAATTTTATATGATTCACTAGTGAAAGAGTAAAACAATTTAGTCTCGATTTAGGGAAAATAATAACAGATCCTTAAGACTCCTACTTAGAATTTGCAGAACTGCAAGCTTTAGCTGCCAAGTGGTCCCTTAGCTCACAAAAATTTCCAGTGTCCACATTACGGAGGCATAAAACTAGACAATGAGGAGGAGTCTTTGGGCCATGTTCCAAGGGTTGGCGATCCCCGACCTAGCTCGCCCAATTTTGCATAATCTAACCCCTTAGGCAGTCCAATGGGCGACTCTAGCTCCACTTGTCTAACACCAAATCACTTTGCGATGGAAGTGCCCATTGTCAAGTGGTCCAAGAAAACGTAAGTGCTTTCCTTCAACTATTTCCAATGTATGCTAGGCCCTTGCTCATTTTCCTTGACGTTCACCCACACGTTAAGCTCTAGTTTAGCCTAGTAATTTTCAAGAATTTATAATAATGCCTCAAACTTGACATCATATGGACATTGTCCAACGGTTTTACCAATTCCATTAATTGTTTTGAGTCCACCTCCCATGACATGTTTATACAACAAGTTAAGTTGAGTCATAATTTTAGCTATTGTACTTTTCTATTTGTTCCTTGATCATACCCTACTGTTGAAAATATATTTGATCCTTTCCAATATGTCATGCACTATTCACTTTTTTCATATCATCTAGCAACATTGTTTCTACATCGAACAATTGTCAAATCAGCCCACCTTCAATAAGTTGATTAGCAAGCCCTTCGTTGATTCAATCTAGGCTACAATAAAAGTATTGCAACAGAAAATGTCTAAAACATCATTTGTTGGACATTGTAAAAGCAATTTTTTGAACTGCAACCATGTTTTGTGAAGAGGTTCACCTCCCTCTCTATTAATGTTTTGGATATTGTACCTAAACTTTAATAATTCTTAAGCTAGGCCACAATCTCTGTAAGAATTGTTTGGTGAAATCCTTCCAAGTAATGATATCATTCAGTAACTAAACCAACCATCTAGTAGCTTACCCTATTAAGTAGTGAGAAAATAATCTAAGTCGAATAGAATCTTATGAGATTTTCTTGAAGAGAAATAACCTAAAAATATCCACAAAGTTTGAAAGGTTTTCATGAGAATACTCATGAGCTAAACCCCCAAATATTCTTCTCATTTTGAGTAGTTGTAGCATTGTTCCGTTTACATGGAAAATGTCCCTCCATGATGTATGAGATAACCGTATTTCTTTGTTGGTCTCTATGACATTCATATGCATGTCATGCAGATCATAAATTTAATAATTTTTCCTTCAGTGACTAGAGTCATCCCTACAACTAATGCTCATGTTTATATCTACAAATAGGCAACTCAACAACACCAAGCAACAACATGCTTACAAACTAATTTCACAAATCAATTCTTAGCCATCACTCTCCACAACAATGTGATTATTGATAACACTCAAATTATCCTCAATTTAAGTAAGATAATAAGTGGTCATCGTCAAAAAATATACCCGAGTAATAGTCATGGTCACAAAGAGTGATATTGTGTAAGGAATTCTACTAGGAAATTTAGATGACAAATCAATTCATTTGTAGCATATAATAAAGAAGGGTGGATGATTCCACCAAATTTACTAAAAAGGGTTTGGATATCAAGTAAAACAATTAGACTAAAATTATAGAAATTCAAGCAATTAGAAGTAGTCGAGGGATGCAAGGGCTGAAATTTATCTCACATGGGAAGTTGTGTTTCTCAATAGTGCTAAGAAATCATGGATAGGATGAGACATCTTTGGTGACTTTTGATATCATACTACTAATTAATAAGTTCTCCTTTTGGTCTCTTCTTTGTGAAATAAAAATCAACCGATTGCCTTACAAAATCTCTTTTTTCAAGAAAATTTGGGAAAATTGATCGAAATCATAATCTCTCATTTGAGAAAACCATATAATCAAACCTAAATTACATGCCTTAAAGTAATTACCACTCCAATGGATCTTTTTCGATCATCAATCGGAGATCGAGAATAGGATTAAGTTTGCAAAGTTAGCCCATGAGTTAATCCCCATTCTAGCTAGACTAAATCAACGAATGAATGACAATAAAACAGAGCTAAACACAATATCTACTACATTATATCAACACACAACCACGTAATTGCACCCCTAGAATTAGGATTTTAGCTACACATAATAAAAGGCAAAGAAATTATATCTATCAAGTTAGTAGCCATGGATATGAAGAAATAATGAAACTATAATCAAAACCCACTTAGATTTGAACGTCCGATTGTCAATTTTAAGAGTTAATTTAAAAATCCAAAACTAAGAATATTTCTCAAATAGTTGAAAAGTTAATTCTCTAAAGCCTATACACAGTTAGGAACTGAAATTTTCTTCCAAAATTTTTATATAATTTATCTCTTTAGGTCTATTTATAGTTTCCCAAAATTTAATGCGCAACCAAATCGGTGACATTATCTAAGCTTACCAACTAGACTCGGCCGATCACCGTATGTTCCCTAGATTGCCTTTATTTTTGTTTAGACTTTAGGTGCTTGAACATCAGTTAGTTAAATCATATGAGTCTTCCTTTGATGTTCAGTGGATCACCAATTACCCTTTTTTGTGCCTTTTAAACCTTTTTGTTTCATCTAAAAATACACTCACCTTCAGTGATGGTTATCTTATTCTCCTTTCATTTTCAGTTAGTAGCCTTTTCACTTTTTTAGTTCAGTGACCTTCCTTGAACATCTTAAATTTAAAGAACTTTCACTTTAATCAAGGTCAGACCATTTGAGCAATCCACCCTTTTGGTTATGAGACTACCATTATGGAGTTTATACTTCTTTCACTGTTTTTGGATTTTCTTTCAAGTATTCATCCTTCTAATCCTTTAGCCGTAATAGTTGAAAATCATCAAATAGGACATAATGAGTCATTGAATACACTAATTTTTGAACTAAAAAGGCCTCAAATGAGTGTAAAGATACCTACACATCACATATGCATGACAAAATTAAAACATACTAAAAACTTCTAGTTTATAATCAAAAATCATAAACATGGTCAATCCATACTAAAAAAATTCATTTGATAGGTTTCATAAAACCTTTAAATGAAAATTAAGTCATTTTCGAGGATACAAGTTTTAACCGATAATAAAACCATCTGATCTATAAATATGGACTCTAATGTAACTCTCACACTGAGAAGGGAGTGTTTACATGCCAAGGTATAAATCCATATAATTCATTCATATGTTATTTTCGGATCCACAAAGTAGATCATTTAAGAATTTCACAAGGCCAACTGTTTGGAACTAGACGTTTTAAATGAGACTACACTATTTGAGCGACCAACTAAACGTTCAATCAATGTTAAGTTAAAATACTTATAAGACCTGTGTGAGATATAAATTAAATCATAAATTCATGTAAAACTATTAATAGATGCTTAATTTCACAATCACTTCCTTTAAGGTCAAAATTCCACAATATATGATTCATAATATAAAACATCGGGATTTCATGGGTTCATGGGGAAAATTATCATAAAATCATAGTATATCATCAATTCATACATAAGAGATCATAACTCAATAATTTTAAATCAATAATGAAAAGAACCCACGATAATTGAAGAAAACCCTAACTCAATTAGGGAATTCTTCCTTTAATAATGGAATTTGGAAACTCTATGAATTGAAGAAATTCATGGATGAACACTATCATACCTTGAGTCTAAATGCTAGCCTTCAATGGAGCAATTGAAAGCTTGACTCGAAACCCTAGGTTGAATTCTTCTTATTCTTCAAGTTTCTAAAGAGAGAAATATTTTGGGAAGTAGAATTGATCCTCTTTTGTGATTTTGAAAGAATGAAGTAAATGGGCTAATTTGGGGGTTGAAAATACTTATATAGGGGTCATAGTGAATGGTAAACAAATTATTTATATGAGTTAATTAATTAGGAAAATACCCAACTACCCCTAAAATAAGTATCATCTACACACCGACCTACCAACCATGGATGCCAGTCCACAAACCATGGTGTGACCCACGGGTCATCCTAGTGGACCATTGATGGTGGTAAGAGATTTTTGGTCGATCTATGGACCCCTGGACCACGGACCGTGGATCCACCGATAGTCTATATGTCTACTAGTGGTTCATGCCCTAGAAAATGTTTTTGAGTGGACAATCCATAGATCCACCTATGATTGGTGATCCAACCCATGGACCGTAGGTAGCCATTGTAGATGGCACCTAGGAAACTTAAAAGTTGTTATGGTTCCCTTTTTTGCATCAGGGGTGTTAAATATCTTCCCCTTGAGATCATTCATCATCAAACTATATTCAAACTGATTCTAAAAGATTGTAAGAGGAACTTACAACCTTACCTAAAATGCAACATCATCTAGATGCATATAACAAAGGAAGAACTGTCGACTCCAAGATACGACACACTTAAATTGGCATAAGAGGGAACAAACTAACTCTTACAACCCATCATGCATGCAAATCCAATATAAACATACTCAATGCATTATATGAAAGTAGGAGCTATATCTACAAACCTAATATGCGAGAATTCTAAAAATTACTTATGTTCAAGTAGGACTACATTCTACTAGCTTAAAGAATGCTCAACACCATCTCATGGAGCCCATATACAATTTGTTTCAAAAAGCATAGATAAAGCATGTTAATCAATTAAACTCATGAAGTCTATAGGCAACTCATATTCAATACACAACAACATGAGGAAAATCAATCATATAAGCTCATTTTCTTTCAAAGTACATGTTTTCATGAACATAAATAACATAAGGAAACCATGGAAACACATAAAACACATGACTCCAAAAATAAAAGACAAACTAAGACGAACTCACTGCCTCAAGCTAGAATAGAAGAATAAGGAAAACGATAAGAATAAAGGGAAATCATATCGGCTTCAGCGTCCCAAGTTTAACTCCCAACTAACTGATTCACCCACAAAATTTTCACAGAAGATATTTCTTAATTTCTCAACATCTTGACTAGTCGGTCTTGAATCTCTACCAAAACTTACTCATAAGAAATACTTACATCAACTCCCAACCTTTATAAAGGAACTATGGATGTCGGATATCCAATACATTTACAAGGAAAATAGGATGCACTGATTCCAATTCATTCAGAAATCCTAACTCATAAGCAACTTGACCAACATTTCTCAAAATCTAATATGGGCCTACATATTAGGTAATAATCTTTCCCTTCTAAAGAAACATCATTACACCCTCCATGGGTTATATTTTCAAGTAAACTCAATCATGAACATCAAACTCGAGATCTCTTCTTCTCACATCAAGATATGAGTTTTGCCAATTTTAAGCAATTTTCAGCTTTTTACTTATAAGTAAAACATTCTCCATGGACTATTTACAAATTCGGGATCTATTAAGGAAATTTTTCCCATCTCAAACCAACTTATAGGATATCTACACCTCCTACCATGTAGGGATTCAAATGGACCATATCATACTTGAGTCATAGCTATTTGTAACAATACAGAAGTTCCAAATTGTTAAAAAGATGTTTCCATGTCTATATTAATGTATTAAACTTAATTAGAAAAGGTTAGAGTTATACCAACAACAAAAGACCTTGATATCCGGAAACTAGCTAAATTAAACTAGTAGACGTCCCTATGTTTAGTGAAGGTTTGGGAGTGTAAAATTAGGTCTAAAACAGGTAAAAGATTTTAAATAGGTAAGATATAGTATAAAGGTTCCAAACGTCCAGTCATGACTCCCCAAGGAACGCTTGAAGGGTCCTTGATGAGGACCCGAACATTGGCGAGCAACCTACAAAAACAGCTTGCGGCAGACAAGATATGGCCCAATCGACGCGTCACAGACAACACAAGGAGGGGAAAAATTTGCCTCGTAACACAGGGCCTCCACGAGGTCAACTTCCTCGACCCAAATTTTCAAAAAAAGAATTGAATTTCCCCCGCGACACGCATCCACTTTTCAGATTCATCCGCGTTGTTTTTATTCAATGTAACTTCATAAATAGACCCTATTCAGTGAGGGGTCTTTTTTGTAATTTAGGGGATGAGTATATATTGGTTTTAGGTCATTTTTAGGTCACTTTCACGCACTTCAAATCATATTTACCAAACCACTCTCATCTCTCTCTAAACTCTATCTTGACTCAATCAGCATTGAATAACATTGGAAGCTTGGAGAAGAAGGTCAAGTTATCAACTTCTCTTCTCAAGATTCATGGATTAATCGTCAATAAGGTATGGATTTTTCACTCTTGGGATTCCTTTCCCCAAGAGTTCCTTTCAAAGGGATTCTAAACAATTCAAATTCCTTGGTTTTTTACTCTACCACTGGGTTTTCCTTCAAACTCAAAATTTATGACTAATTGTGATGAACTATGATTTTATATGGCTAATTAAGTATGTATTGTTTGTTATTTGATATGGAATTGTTTGATTTTGTATGAAGCATGTTCTTTCACTAAATAATGGATTTGATTATGTTATATCTTTCACTTAATGTCATGTAATGTTGGGATTGGAACTATTGCTTGAATGAATTCATAAATGAACCCCTTTCCCTTAATCCTAACTATGCTTTTTTCTAGTATATGACTAGAGTGGTTGGGATTGGTTATGTTATTGTGTATTTCACTATATTATTGGATAATTGTGGTGAATTGAGAGTAAGTTCTTTATGAAGATGCTTGGAAGCAATAGTTAAGTCTTCTAAAGTTATGATTGCTCAAATATGTTGATGTTGCCCTATAATTGATGTTGTTAGTCGATTAAAGTATGTATTATGGTTCTATACATATATGATGGCCTATGAATATGTTGTATATGAGATCATGGTAAGGGTATGATATTGCAAGGTTGATGATGCTTCTCTTGTGTTTCTTACATAATATGACTATCAATGTTAATATCACTAATGAAGGGTTGTGATGAAAGGAAATTATCACATTCAACCAATTGATATACGATTATGTTTATACAATGTGTTAATCTCCTACGGCCTATGATAAGATTGATGGTTAATGATAACGTAAAGAAAAATTCAAAAAGGGACTTTAGCTTAGCACCGATTGAACAAGATATGAGAGGTATCCCTTCCCATGTTGAAAGGTAGTTTCACAATGACTCTCATGAGATAGAGGTTGTCATGTAATGTGGACTATGGGTCTCTCATATATCTTCTAGTTATTGAACTATGTTGCCTCCACTGAAAAATACTAGCTAGTGGATATACCTAGAAAGTCATGTTCATGTTTTAGTTCTACCTTGGCAAGTAGACCGCCTTATTTCGGGATGGGGTTTCATGATACCGGATTCCTTGTTTAGCTCACATGGTCTAATGTCATTTAAGGTGATTGTTCCCTAAAGTAAAATGAAAGACTAAAGTAAATGGACATTTACTAGGGTGACATGATGAGTATACTTAGTATAGGTAGGGGTATGGGACTCTACCTAGACATTACACAAGATGACTCTAATATGGAAAGTCCTAAGAGATTTTTCTTATGCACTATGAACATGAAAGATATAATGTTTATGATATATGATGTTGCCTTTATATGCTGTTGGATATCTTAATGAACATGTGTTGGTCTATATTGCTATGTGTAATGATGACTTCTTATGATATAAGATGTATGAAGCAAAGCATTACTTACGGTCTCCTATATGTTTACTTGATTATATGGGGTTATGGGGCATCACATGAGCATTGCACATGTATACTTTGGGTGAGATTATTGGTAAGTGTTTTATATGTTATGTTGATACGAACTATTAAACATGAAATGTTAATATGACTTTATGATGGTGTGTCTTTGGTTATGATCATGCTTTATGTTGTTGTAATACTTATCTTGTGTATGCTCTATTGTGTGTGCATCAAAGGCTTTCAAACGACTAAGCATTCTTTATAAAGAAATGATCCTTTTCATGCATGTCTTTAAATGTTTTATGTGCATATACCCATACTTAGTACAAGTGGCGTACTAACCCATATCCTTTATATATCTACAAAATGTAGGGTACGGCTATTGAATATTAAGAAGGTCGATTGACAAAGCTTGGAACTCTTTCTCAAAGTGCTGGTAGGTCCTCATGTTCGGGGACACTATCTTTTCATTATTCTAGCTATGAAGATTGTAGTAGTTTAAGAGATATTGTTTTATTCCTTTTATCTTTGAATTCTATTGAAGTAAGGCCTATATGGCATATTGATATTGTATTGGCTAAATCCAATATTCGTACTCTTTAAATGGTTTTTTATGTGAAACAGTTTCATTAGAATATTGTATGTATGTTGATCATATTGCTAAAAGAAAAGTCTAAGTATACTTCATATAATATATGCAAAAGTTTTAAATTTTTCTGCATTTTAGACTATGATATGCTATGAGGAATGATAAGGGCTTGTCTAAGTCCTCTTCGAGGAGTACGGCGCCGGTTACTTCTGGGAGTGCTCTCTGGATATGATACTATGATTGTATACAAATTCAATCAGTAGAAAATGGTCATCCCAATTACCCTTAAAATCAATCTTACAATCCCTCAACATATCTTCCAAAGTTTGAATAGTACGCTCTTCTTGCCCATCGATTTGGGTATTAAAAGTTGTGCTAAGATTAAACTTAGTACCAAGACCCTTTTGGTTCCAAAACTTTGAAGTAAGTTGGATACTACGATCAGAAATAATAGACAAAGGCACTCCATGCAACTTTACCATTTCTCTTAAGTACAATATGGCATAGTGATGAGTCTGAGATTTGACTCATTTGAGGTTTTTTTAATACAAATTTAGTGTACTCAAGTGCTTTATTTGTGCCATTAAATGATACTAAACCCTCAATTTTTAGGTTTATGTATTAAGGAAGAAAGAAAGGACACGAACGGGTAAAAAGGAAAAACACAAGATAAAGAAGGGGACAAAAGAAAGCCTCACGATTGCCAATAGATCTAAAAGAATCACCGAGTTTCCCCTAGAAAGCCTAATTTTATAGAACATTGAGCCTGAAATGAAAAAAACTTAGGCAAACTATGTTCTCTATCGGTAAATTGGAGAAAGAAGATTATATCGCCAAACGTTGTATCAAGGCCAAGATGAAATTTAATTAGCGAGCTAAATGACTAAAAGATTAATTGTGGAAGTTATTCGTGATATCGATATACACCGCCAAAAGTTACAGTGTCTGAATAAGGAAAACGTGAAAAAGAAAGGGGTAATGGACAAAAAAGATCAGCGAGTCACCGACTGATCGGCGAAGCCCGACTTTCCTCGCTGATCAACCCAAAAATGCTATCTCAGATCAGTATAACTTGACTTTTAGAAGAGAGATAGAGAGAGATAAGACATTCATTCAGGGTGGAATGAAATAGAGAGAACAAAAATACTATTCTTGTTGATTTTAAGAAATTTTTGCAAAAGGTATCACTTGGATATTGTAATAGAGAATATTTATTCATGTTAGGACTTTGATTTTCAATACCAAACTATGTGTCATGTATTAGGTACTAAATTTATTTCTTTTATGATGATTATCTAAAACCCTAATCTTCAGGGTTTGACAATGTGATTAATCATTGAATTTGACTTGATTAGTGTTGGTTATTATCAATTTAAGTGCTAATTTAAAGTGGGACAGACTTATCATTGTGCTTTAACTACTCTATTGCATATTTATTTAAATATAATTTAGTATTTTACGATTGCCTGAGAAAGAAGTGTAAAGAAACAATGATAAGATGGAACACATATCTGGAGGGTCATGATGAATTCAGCTCGAGAAAGTGAATCCCAAGACTTGCTCTAGGTATACAGCTTGTGAGATTGGATATGGTAAGATTGTGGACTGGTCCTTTTTCTTAGAGTATTGAGGTTCGAGAGAACTCAGTAAAACGAGGTAGTTGTACAAGAGAAATGGGACTTATCTAAAGTTCATCTTACCCATGAAGAGTTATTTTTGGATAGTAATTTGCATCCATTGAGTTGAATTCAGCAATTGGTTGGTCAATTCCCCAAGTATCTTTCCCCTATTTGGGTGTTCCTAGTTTTTTGTTGAGGTTGTTTTCTTATCTAAAAACCCCTCACCCTGACATTATTGTCAATCTTCAAATTTTACTAATAGCTTTTTAAAAATCCTCTTTCTTCAACTACTAAAATAATGATTGTAAATTCCTATTTGAATTCAAAATAAAACTACTCTCTATGGGATCCACCCTTACTCTATTATTGGGTTTAACTACACCTAGTATCGGATGAGGTGTAGTTAATGTGTTTATCACATAATCTTCCACTGAATATAAAACCTTGACAAGAAGGAAATGATCCATGTCATCAACTAATCTACTCTCACCCAAATAGATTCATCCTGTCAACGGGTGCCATGCGAACCAACAATAAATCCCATGTTTAGGTCTTCCCACTTATAAATAAGAATTCTAGTGTCTTAGGATAATTATCCCTATTTTTGATGCTCGACATTCACTTGTTGGAAATTTGGATACTTAGACACTAATCCTGAAATATCCTTACTCATCCCATTCAACTAATAGACCTCCCATAAATCACGGTACAAATTTGTCTCATGGGTGAGTGGAATATCGTGAACAATGAGCTTCTGTCAAGATTTGTTCCCTCAAGTCATTCATATTTGGAACACATAATCTACCTTGATATCTAAGTACACCATCTCCCCTTTCGGAGAAAGCCTCAACGGATTTATTAAGCACTGCCCCTTTCATTTATACAAAAATAGTATCAACACCTTGCTTGGCTTTCACATCCTCCAAAAAAATATGATTTGGAACCTTTGTGAATCATAACATCAACTTTGGTAGATTTCACTTATTCTACACTTAATCGGGCTAATATATGAGTATCTCGAACCAACTCTTTCTTTTCCTCTTCAATATTGAAAACACTACCCATAGATAACCGACTAAGAGCATTCTCTACCATATTAGCTTTACCAGGGTGATAGATAACACTCATATCATAATCTTTCACTAACTCAAGCCACCTACTTTGGCAAAGATTTAGATCTTTCTGAATAAACTCATATTGAAAACTCTTTTGGTCACTAAACACATCAACTTGAACTCCATACAAACAGTATCTTTAAATATTTAAGGCAAAAACAACTACCGCTAACTCAATGTTGTGAGTATGATAATTCTACTCATATATCTTAACTTTCCTTGAGGCATAGGCAACAACTTTCTCATTTTGCATAAGCACACACCATAACCCAATTCTTTAGGCATCACAATAAACCACAAAATCATCCGTCCCTTTTGGTAAATTCAACACCAGAGCGAAAGTAAGTGTATGTTTCAATTCTTGGGAAATCTTCTCACACTCTTCAAACCATAAGAACTCGGCCTTCTTTTGATTCAAGGTCATCAAAGGAGAGTAAATTGAAGTCTCTTAAAAAATCTTTTATAGTAACCGTCTAAATACAAGAAACTTCTAATATCCGAAGGAGTCAGAGGTCTAGGGAAACTATTGACTGCATCCCATCTTCTTAAGATCTACCTCAAGACCCTTACTTGAAACAATATGACCAATAAAAGCTACCAACCTTAGCCTAAACTTGTATTTGCTTAAATTTGCAAAGAGTTGTTGGTCCTTAAGAACTTGCAACACGATTCAAAAATGATTAATATTCTAATTCTCACTCCTTGAATAGATCATAATATCATGAATGAACACATTAAAAACATTTAAAGGTATAGTCTAAACACCCTATTCATCAAATCCATAAATGTCACTGGATCATTATTCAACCAAAACGAAATGACCAAAAATTCATAATGACCATACCAAGCTCAAAAAGCAAGCTTCAGAATGTCATTTTCCGTCACCCTTATTTGGTGATAACCCTCTCTAAGGTCAATCTTAGAGAAATAACTTTCTCCTTGAATTTTGTCAAATGAATCATCTATCCTTGTAAAAGGATACTTATTCTTAATGGTCATGTAATTCAACTGACGATAGTCAATACAAATACGAAGACATCTATATTTTTTCTAACAAACAAAACTAGAGCACTCTGTGGAGAGATACTCGGTTGTATGAAAACCTTATCCAACAAATCTTTCAATTGCTCTTTCAACTCCTTAAGTTTTGTCAGAGATATGTGTTAAGAAGGAATAGAAATAGGTTGTGTATCTAGGCAAAGGTCAATACCCAAGTTTATTTCCCGCCCGAGAGGAATATTGTTTTACTCATCTAGAACACTACCGAAAACTCATTTATAATGAGGACCTACTCAAGAGTAGGGTTTTAAGAATCTACATCCCTCATCCTAACTAGATGGTAAAATGCAACCCTTAAAGATCATCTTTATAGATTTTGGACAAGAGACAAACTGACCCTTAGGCATATAATTTCCCCCTTCCACACAAGAAAAGGCTTATTTGGGAACTGAAACTTGACTGCACGATGTACATTAAATAAAAGCATAACACTAGTGCAGCCAATCTATACACATGATTACATCAAATTGTAGTATATCAAGCTCTACTAAGTCAGCAAGAGTAACTCCATGTTACAAGGAAACTGGAAACTTTCTATAGTCCCTCTTAATACATAGGGAAGAACATTGAACCTCTTCGAGACATATGGAATCACAAAAGACAAGGTATCACAGGGGTAAAATAAAGCATAAATGTCAAGATGGAATATATTCAACATACTGCTAACCAAATCAGGAGAAGCCTCTTGTTCACCATGAATCTAAAGTGAATAGAATCAATTTTTTTAGGAGCATAGTCAACCGAATCATTATTAGTAGCATCTTTTCCCTCTATTCGTTTAGACGCAGGCATCAGTGAATCGCTAATTTGTAGCCACTTTTACCAAAACAAAAGCAACAATCCGTACTGACTAGGAACTTATCCTCGTGTTGTCTTCCACACTTTATACAAGTATACATGGGCAATTAAGATCCACTACCATTATCTCCTTAAGGCTTAGGATTAGACACCCTGTCTTTGTGAAATTGGGAGGAGTAATGGAGGAACCTTGACCGTAAAATATTTGTTAGAATCTACGATTACCATGTCCATCGGACCTTGCTTGTGAGAAATTACCATCAATGGTCTTATACCTTTTTACCTCTATAGAATTTTCCTTGAGTTTGTCCTCCCCAATTTGTTGTTCATGAACCATGATACGAGAGATGTCCATGATATTAATTAGCATAGTGGTTCGACACTATTTCATAACCATTTCGAACACACCCAAAATGAACTTACTCATCCTAGTAAAATTGATAGAGCATACTTAGACAACTGTATGAACTTTAGAGAATATTCCATCACACTCATACTTTCTTGTAGAAGGTTAATAAACTCAAGAACTTTGGCTTCCCTCATCTCAAGGGGAAAGAACATATCAAGAAAATTAGCCTAAAACATCTCCCAAACAAGAGGACCTGCATCTTTCGATATCCCTTCCTTCCATTGTTTATACCATATTTAAGCCACACCTTTAAGTTGATAAGAAACCAACTACACCTTTTTCACCGTTGTAACTCCTATGATCATCAAAATTGTGTAGACTTCATCTATGAATTCTTGAGGACCTTCAAGACATTTCAATTCAACATCATACCACCCTATGAATCCTAAATAAGTCATTCTGAAACACAATCATCATCACTTAATCACAATTAACGACAAGTTATAGTAAGAAATAGGGATTACAATACTTACCAAGTTTCTATCATAGTTAATTATAAGGGTCTTACCATCAAACTATAACTCAACCCGATCACATCAACATAATTCAATAACCAACATGATAATACTGTTAGAAGGATCACTACACCATAATTCAATACTAACTCAAAATTTAAGACAAGAATACTTAGGTTAATTCTCATAACCTAGATCACTTCTCAAGAACTAATATGTAATATCACAATTTACCTTAATTTGTTCATGATTAACATAGAAACATCATTAAATAGTGAATTAACCAATAATCAAGTCAATTGAATCATTCTCAATCTATTTTACATCAAGATCAAACCTTGGGTTAAGGATTTGGAAACATACTCTTCAATTCGAACAAAACCATCACAATTGATAATACACAAGTTAAAATACATATTAATTCATCCATTATATACTAAAAAAACCATAAACAACTCAGTTCATAATATCAAATTCGTAATTGAATGAAACCCACTCGAAAACCCAATTTTTGAAATATTTTGAAGGAGCCCTTTGAGGAAAGAAGTCTCAAAGGTTAATTAGATACCATACCTTAATGTTTTATGAATATTTGATTGTGAATTCGTCCCTCTACAGCCCTCAAACCCCTTTCCTTGCTTGTCTTCAATTGTGATTTCAAGTAGAGAGAGAAAGAAGAGAGAAGGCAGAGAGTTTCTTTTTGTGAGTTGTGTTAGATTAATTGGGATTGCGGCCTTTATATGGGATTTAAATTAGTTTATTAGTCTACCCTTACTCCCTAAATAACCACTAAACCACTTAATTAATTAAATGAATTATCAAGGAAGGTTGTATGTTCCCAATGTAGATGGTTTGAGGAACCGGATTCTTGAGGAACCTCATGGGTCCTGTTACTCCATTCATCCCGGTTCGAAAAAGATGTACCACGACCTTATGTAAGTGTTTTGGTGGGAAGTCTTGAAGAAGGACATAGCGGAATTTGTTGCAAAGTGTCCAAATTACCAAAAAGTGAAAGTCGAACACCAAAAGACGGGTGGTATACTTCAAGAAATTTAAGTTCCTACTTGGAAGTGGGAAGACATCAATATGGATTTTGTGGTGGGTTTTCCTCGGACACAAAAGCAATAAGCTTCCATATGGGTGGTTATGGATAGGTTCATAAAATCTGCTCATTTTATTAACGTCAAGTGTACCTATTCGATGGAGGATTATGCAAAGATCTTCATAAATGAGATTGTGTGTTGCCATGGTATTCCGTTATCCATCATATCTGAAAGGGGTGCACAAGTAACATCTAGATTTTGGAGGTCATTCCAAAAAGGGTTGGGTACCAAGGTGAAGTTAAGCACCGCTTTTCATCCACAAACGGATGGTCAAGCGGAGTGTAATATTCAAACCCTTGAGGATATGATTAGAGCTTGTATAATCAATTTCAAGGGATGTTGAGATAAGCACTTGCCTTTGGTGTAGTTTGCTTACAACAATAGTTACCATTCATTTATATCTATGGCTCCTTATGAATCCTTATATGGTAGATCTCCAATTGGATGGTTTGAAGTGGGTAAGTCTTCACTTTAGGGCCCCTATTTTGATTTATAAGACTTTGGAGAAGGTTCATATTATAATGAATCGCTTGAAAACACCCTATAGCCGACAAAAGTCTTTTGTCGACCAAGGGAGAAGGGAATTAGAGTTTGAAGAAGGTTATGAAGTGTATCTAAAAAATTCGCCTATGAAAGGAGTGGTGATATTTTGAAAGAAAGGGAAGTTGAGTCCTCGTTATGTGGGTCCCTATGAAATCTTGCAAACAATTTGTAAGGTGGCCTATGAGTTGAGGTCGCCTAGTGAATTGGCTTCATTTCATCCAATTTTCCATACTTCTATGCTTAAAAAGTGTATTGTTGATCCCGAGTCTATTTTATTGAGGGTCTTGGTGTACAAGAGAACCTCTCTTGTGAAAAGGTTTCGGTTGAAATCCTTATCGTCAAGTGAAGAGGCTGACGAACAAAAAGGTGGCCTCCGTAAAAGTGTTATGGAGAAACCACCTAGTTGAGGGAGCAACATGGGAGGCTGAGGCCGACATGAAGTCCTGTTATCCTCATGTCTTTCCTATTGAAGGTTAGTTGATCTTACTAATAATGAAAAAAATGACTAAATTTTAAGTTGCTTTATTATTTGGTGAAGTTCAGTAAAAATGATCATGTTATTTCTACTTACAGTTAAGTTATATCTATAGACTTGAAAATTGCAATTCTTCTTATTTTCAGTTATGTTGTGCATGTTGATATAGTGAGTCTTTATTAAATGATATTGACATGTTGGTAAGTTGAGTTTTGGCATAACTGACTCATATATGGTATGTTGAGCTCATGTTGTTATGAGAAGGAAATTCCTCATTATGTGATTCTGAGTCTTATGTGTGTTAATTGAAGTTTTTGAATTGCTATGTGTAAAGATAACATGATTAATGTTGTAATTCTTGTTATAATATATTGTTGTTTGTTGGGTTTCTAGTCTTGAGTCTATTCTTCATTTTAAAGAATCTTAGTATCATTCGGGGACGAATGTTCCTAAGGAGGGGAGGATAATGTAACACTCCAAAAGTCTAAGACATGTTCTAGAGTCTAACATAGGTGTCAAAAGATTTATACACTGTTTTAAGGTCCAAAATAGTGTGTATAAGTCATTTAGGAAATTTAGGAATCAAAACGTCAAGGAACGTCCATGACGTCCAAAAACTAGTCCATGAGTGTTATTACAGGCTCACACTTGAGGAGTGATGGTTTGTCTAGCCTATGTATTTTGGTGTGCCTATAAATTGTGATAAATTTCTCTAAATGATGCATGTTTATTAAAGCTAATCAAGTGCTAAGAATAGAAAGTTGTACATTTACTTACTAATGTTGTGATGTGCTTGGTGTGACCGACCATGTTGATTTCATAAGGAAGGAAGTATAAGCATAATGTGGTTTGGAGTTAAGAAATCATCCTTAGTGTGAATTAACCTCTATGCATTTCTTTTATATGAACTTTATGATGCCATGTGGGTATGTTGTGACTAGGAGAAGGTAGTTCCTCCTTGAGAAAAAAAGTTAAACATGGTAAATTTTATGTATAACCTTAATTATATTAGGTCTAAGCCATAAGATTGTAGTTGATATACATTATTCATGATTGTTGTGCAACTAAATGAATTGTTCAATTTCCTCATGAGCGGAAGTGTGGATTATGCCTAAGTGTGCAAATCAAAATCCATAGGATGTCAAACCTTCTAATGTAATAATGAACATTCCTAAAGTTGGAGAAGGTAGTTCCTCCAAATGGAAATGAATATGAAGAAGTATGTATGCATGGAAAGGATTATAGAGGTAGTCCATGCTTGATTATGTTACTTTGAATGCATGTTAGTATGAAGTTGGTGTTCCTTTTAAGTTTTGTGCATTGACTATTATGTGATAACATGTTGAAGTGTTGTGAGCTGCTATGAAAGTCATTGAAGTCCTTGAAAGTTTTTAAAATGTTTCAAGTGTCATTTGAGGACGAATGTTTTTCCAAGTGGGGGAGTATTGTTACACCCTAAAAATTTACTAAGACATATAGATCCTCATATGTGCCTGAAAAGGTTAATAACATGTCAATAAAATGTTTTACAGCTTGTATAATTGATTTGAAGAGGTTTGGAGTTCAAATTTTCAAAAGTTGGTCTTTAGATGTGCTAGTGTGTCCTTGTATGTTTGCCTATTTTTTATGTGTTGTTTGAAGTCCAAAAACAATGGAGTTGACTCTAGTATCTTAATAGACATGTTAAGGGTCAAAACGTCAAGGTACGACTCCCTGGGGACCACCCTAAGGGGCCCCCAAGGAGGACCCAAATGTTGGACAAGGAGGCTACCCAAGGCAGCGTGCAACAGCAAGATTGGGAGCCAGCCTCGCATCGCACGCCTGGCACTGACTCTTCCTGTGCTAGGCGCACCCGACACGTAGCTTACTGCCTCAAAAATTATTTGGGGCAAAATCAGAGGTTGCCCCCGCGACACACAGCCACTTCCTAGATTCAGTTGCGTCGTTTTAAAGTCAATTTTGACATGTGTAAAAGTCCCAATAAGTATGGGGGTGTTTTGGTAACTTAGGGAGACGGCTATAAACTTTTTTTAGGACCTTTTTAACCCTTTTCCCAAGCCAAAACCCCAAAACTCTCTTGTTTTCAAAAAACCCCAAAACCTCCATTGAAGACCAAGCTCAAGAACAATCTATGGAGGTGGATCCTTGGAGATTTCTTCTCAGCTTTTCGTGGGCTTTATAATGTAGAAAGTATGGTAACCCTTCATCCCTAGATAACCATTCATCTATGGAGTCCATTCAAAGATTTTTTCTAAACATGTTTCTAAGTCAAAAATCCTATCTTTCAATCTAGTCGTGAGTTCATTCTCAAATTGATTTCAAAAACATTCTAATGATGAATATATGTTTAGCTAATGATTTTATGATGAATTTATATCCAATTTTATGAAAAACCCATGATCTCCTTACCCTCTCAAATTATGTTATGTTATGGGTCTTGTGATCTTAACTAGATTGTGATTTAATTATTATTAGATTGTAGTATATTGATTAATCCTAGTCTTATATATACCAGTTGATTATGAATTGTTGGTAATTGATCAAGATGATCATTAGCTTGGAGATTTGGTAAGTTGACCTATTTCTTCTTATTAGCTTAGAATGTATGTTCGATTGTGTTGACTGGTATGGTCCACTTATGGTGGTTGTATTTATATTCTTGTACATGTTTATGTGTTATGATCATGTCCTTTAAGTCATTATATGCAAGATTAATTTATATAATTATTCCATGTTTATGAAGTTGAAGGATTTTGCCTTGATTCTAATATCATGTTTCAATTCATGTTATATAAAGTTATATGTATAGACTTCCACACTAGTTGTATAGCTAGGTGTAGGGATGATGTTATCTGTATATATGTGATGATCATGTTAGGGTTAGGTGATATATATTGCTAGTGATGAAGAATATCCTTGTAGCATGACCCCTACCCTATATAATTATATATGAATGTGTCGTCAAAGTAGTCTAGGAGTCTTCTATTTTATTATTGAATATATACTTGCCTCCTATGATGTAATGTGACTGTGTTTAGTCTATAGTCTCAAATATTCTCTATGCGTGTATGACTTGAGACTTGAGTAAAGGTTGTACATGTGTTGTGATCATTAAAGGGTGGCTTCCTCAATGTTATAGTCATTATGTGATCATGTTGACCAAATGTACACACACTTCATGCAAGACTATGAATAGGATAGATTCATGATGACTAAGGAAAGAATAGTACTCCTATACATCATTACATATATTATGCATATAAGTATATGATTAATGAAGTTAGGAACATGTGTGTTTTGAGGTGTTATGTGAAGGTAGATCTCACATTGTATGCATGCACACATGATGTATGATTGTATTGTTATGTGAAAGGACGTTCTCACATGAAGTAGGGTCTATGATGAAAGGATATTCTCATCTTAGGATCCTTTGAGCTATATGTTGTGTGAAGGAGAAAGCTCCTAAAGCCTTCGTTATGAACTAATGCATTAAAGGCTTAAATATAATAAAAAAAGAGTTAGAGTCTAGCACCGAGTGCACATGAAAAATGAGAGTGGGGGCTTCACGTTAGTACGTTCGGCTCCCCACAAGAGAACCTTCATGTTTAGCCAGTCCAGGTTCCCAACATAGATATTATCTCATGAGACGGAAACCTTTACAAAAGCAATTTCCATGTTCCATAACTAAGTGTCCCCGTAGGTTATAGCTTGTGGATACCACTTATATAGCTATGTATGATTGGTTACACCTTAGGCAAGTGTTAAACCTCTCTTTTAAGTGTGGGAGTAGAACACTGGATTTTATGTAGCTCACATGGTCTATGTCGGTTATGGCTGAATCTCGCAAAGTAATAAATGAACTAAGATAAGATTATGGACTCTAATCACAACTCCTTGAGGAGGTTAGTTAGTATAGGTAGGACTATAGACCCTACCCATGCATTGCACAAGTGAACTTCAACAAAGGGTAAGATCATGTATGAAAGAAAGACTTATGTTATGTATGTATGAATTGTATGAATGCATGTTAAGTGACTTTGCTATGTCAAGACATGAATTATGTGTATGTACGTGAGTTATACTTAAGGCTTCTAAATGAGTTTACATAGTATATGTGGGGGTATGGGACTCCATGTGTACATTGCACAAGTAAGTTTATGAAAGGGCTATGACAGTGGTTTACTTATGGTATAAACTAAATGAGTTATGACTAATGTTGTAGTAAAGGAAAGGTCCTTATATGATGTTATGAAGTATATGCCATATGTATAGTTATAAATGAAAGTGTTATGACTTGTAAGTATGGTATGCCTAGTCTAGGGTGACTTCTTAGGTACACTTGATGGAAGTAGTATTATGGGATGCTACCAGCATATTGCACTACTGTGACTTAGGAATTGTCTTAGGTGATGGTCCTTATGTGAAGTTTATGTCTTATGATGTGCTGATAACTTGTGTACATATGTGGTTGCATTTATGAATTGCATCTATGATAGACTATCTTAGGTGATTTCAATGTGATACATAGTACTAAGTACACTTGAGGGTTACTTAAGGAAAGAAGTAAGACAAAAGAGAGGTAATGTATTGTACGTGTTGAATATGCCTCAAAGTATGATAAATGGATTTATGTTCTATTATGAGTAGTATCCATGTCTATATGATGTATGTGAACTGTATTGAGCTTATCTATGCCTATGTTCATGAAGTTTTCTAAAAATACATGTTGCATGATTTCAAATGAAATGTCCTCTTTAAATGCATGTTTTTGCAGGGTTGTCATACTTAGTGCATTCTTGTACTAATACAATTCTTCTTCATATTTTTACACAAAGTGTAGGTGTTGATGGCTAGAGGATGTCTCCTAAGTGAAGATCTTGGATAGATATCCCAAGTACAAGTAAAGGAGCCCTTATAATTCAAGGTTTGCCTATGTCAATATATTCTTTAAGTAGATGTAATAGCTTAGACTTAAATTTTATATTGTTAAGGGTCGTGTCCATATTCTATTCTATTGAATTGTGTCTTAAGATAGCAAGAGAATTAGATTCTTACTATATATTATGAGGTTTATGTATATATATGAAGTAATGTCTAGCAGATAATGTGCTATGAAAAGTTTTAAATTTCCACTATTTTTACGATTATGCAATGAAATATGTCGAAGGGCTTGTGTTAGACCTCCTAGAGGTTGACAACGTCGTGTGACGACTCAAGAGTGATCCTTAATCCTAGGGTGTACTTGCGGGTCATAACATCTTCTTGCTACCCTGGAACCCTCCTTTACTTAGTCTTCTATGAAGTTTCTTTGGGAGACAGAAAGTAGAGAGAAGGACTAGCAATTGAGTTTTGGGAATTGTGAGAGTTGGGCTAGTTTAATTAGGTTTGGGGCTTTATATAAGTAATTAAATAACATAATTAGACCTCCCTTAACCCCTAATTAATTGACTAACCACCTAATTAATTAAATGAGTTAACTTAAAACTTGGTATAAAAATAGTGACCTGACCTACGAGACTCCGACCTACGGGCCATAGGTTACTCAACGACCAGTGTCTCTTCCTGCTGCACATCCGTCATTTTGGTCAGAGACTTGACAAAATGACCCCTTTGCCAAAAGGGCTAAGTTTCCAACAACTGTTACACCCTAAAAATGAGCTAGGTTGAACTAGAGACTAAAAATTTTGTGATGATGTTTTTAAAGTCATAAAATGGTTAATAATGGTGTTCTTAGTCAGTATATAAAGTTTGAGAGTGTTTGAAGGTCAAACGTCCAAGACGTTTCGAAATTAGTCAAAGTTGAACTAGTGTGTCATAGTGTTTTGTAGTTATGTTTTGGGGGATTATTTGAAGGTGAAATTCAGTACCGAGAGTTCCTACACATACCCTGATAAACAAACGGTTCAAACTTCCGGGAACTATGCCCCAGGGACCATCAAAAGGGTCCCGAAGGAGGAACCAAACTTGGACTGCCAAGTTGCAGCGCCAGCCTGTTTTGGGAAGTGGGTGCACGTCATGAAATTAGGCAAAATATTTCCCTGCGACGCAGGGATGTCATGGACCATTATGTCCAAGAATTTTTGAAAAATAAGATTTGGAAGTGCCTCCGCGACGCGCAGTAAAGTCCCAGATTTCATTGCGTCATTTGTAAGTCAAATTTGAGTTAGTTAATTGTCCAATAAGTGTAGGGGTATTTTGGGTAATTTAGGGGAGAATTATGGACGGTTATAGGACCTATTTAAACCCCTAAACTCACCAATCAAAGCCAAAGCCCTCATCTCAAAACAAAACAGTTCCATTCACTCTCTCCAAAACTCCATTGTTGAAGCTTTGAAGATCCAAGGAAGAAGATAGAATTTCTCAAGTTTTCTCCATAAATTTTGTGGGTTTTTGATCATAATTAAGGTATGGTTATTCATTCATGAAGTATCTTTATTCAAGGAGTCAATTCCAATGATTTTTCAAAGATGATCAAAAACATGATTTCTCTAATTTTATAATCTAGACATGGGTTCTTCCATAAACGTTTTGAATCATTGTATATGGTTGAATAGATGTTAATTTGACAATTTTAACCTATAAACTCTATGAACTCATTGAAACCATGCAATCCTAGTTTTGACTATTTTATGGGTTAAGTGATCATGTCTCAATGCTTATGAATTCTAGTGTAGTTTTCTTTGGGCTATGAAATTATGTAAGAATTGTAGTGGATTGATGTATAGACTGTCTTAGATTGATAAATTTATATTGAATTTATTTCAATTCATTGGGTATTATGATTTTTGTACTGAATTGATGATCACGACCATGGGTAAGGGCCTTTTTGGTATTGTATTGGTTGATTTAGCTATGGACTGAAGTGGTGAGAATGGATTGGTGGTACGCTGCCCTAATTCTCTTTATTTTAAATAATGTAGGTCTTGAATTATGTTATGATTGGTATGGTCTACTTATGGTGGCGGTGCTATGTGTTATACTTGAGATGATGTGGCCTCGTTGGCATTACTTTATGAACTGTATTGACTATGGCCTTGTCGGAATTACATTATGAATAGTGATATTATCATGTTAAGACTTTATTATGATCAATTTGAAGTACTATATGATATACATGCATGTGTGAGATTGAACTCTCCTAATTGACTATATGTAATCTTGATAGATTAGGGTGATGTCTCTAGTTGTGTTACTACTGTGTCTTGATAGGTTAACTTGGTTATTCCTACATGATACTTCAACATTATTGTACATGTGATATGGAGACGACGTGTGTGTATTGATAAGTAGAGTATGTCCTTCTTCTTGATACATGAAAGTTATGTGAATATGAACATCTTGACTTAGTAGGCTTATGAACCTTTGTCCTGTGTGTGTATGGATGGATGTAGAATGGAAGTCTAGGATCGGTAGACCTAAGATGGTGCCCTTCTAAGCATGAATAATATGTGGAACATTCTATATATAAAGATGGTTAAAAATGCTCTATCCTTATAGACCATTAAGTGGCAGCCCTAGTGGACCCATCTTTGGTTGGTACATTATGACTAGGTAATAACTAGGAGATGGTACCTTTTCATATGCCCCTTTTAATGAACTTACTCTATGAGAACAAAGGCTAGCACCTAGTGAATATGTTATGGTTTGTAGCTCTACTTAAAAAGGAGACTAGAGTATAATGCATCTCTACTTAAGAAGGAGACTAGAGTGCATAAAAGACCTTGATATTCCTTAACCATGTGCCTACATGGAATGTGTCCTAGTTCTACCCTTGGCAAGTAGAACACCCTCCGTCGGAGTAGGTTTATGACTCTAGATTCCATGCCTAGATAGTATGGTCTATGTCGGTCATTGCCTATTCTCATCATGTGGGATGAATTTTAGTATTTGATAAGTTCTACAACATTTAGGTAGTTGAATGGGAAACTATATATACATGGCATGAGTAGGCTTTGATGGTACTAGAGTATAGGTTCCCTAGGTCTTTCTAAGACCATTAAGCGAAGTCTTAATGAATGAAATGTCTTCTAATTGACTTAATGATTTGATTATGACTTCAGATAATGTATGTTGATTAGAATGTGCTCTATCTAGGGTAGCTTTGAGGGTTACTTACGTAAGCTTGAAGAGGGTGTATGGGCAATCTCTTTTTGTCCTGCTTAGGTGAATCTTGGAGTAACTTAGGTAGGGAGTAAATGAAAGGAAAAAGGAACAATATTATCTTAGGTAGTCTTAAGGATTGTTTAGGCAGGCTTGAAGAGGGTGTATGGACGTCTCTTCTTGTCTTACTGAAGTAAGTCTTAGGATAACCTTTGGTGGGAGGTGTATATGTTGATATGGTTTCTAAGTCATGTTAATGATATATTATAGGTCTTAATTGGAAAGTGTCTTATATGTGAAGCTTTACATGTTAAAGGTGAATCTTATGCTTATGTTATAAAGATTTCTCAAGAAGAGCATGTTTTATACAAATGTTTGTTTCTCATGATTTTATGCATTATGTCATACTTATTACAATTGTTTGTACTAATTCCATACATTTTTGTCTATCTCTAAAGGTGTAGGTGGTATTTTATAGGATTCTCGAAGTGGAAGCTTGGATTAGTGTTCGTTCAAGCAAAGAGTTGGTATGTCCTCACTAGATTCGATGACATCTTGATGTTTAGTTTTCCTTATTGAAAGTATTGTAATATACTTAGCTATTTTACTATATGATGAAGTATGGGTCGTGTCCCAATATATTCGTATGTCTAAGATGGCAACTTAGAGACTTATCCTTTCATTATGTTTTTCTATAAAAGAGATATTTTGAAGTATTATTATTTCGTGTAAAAAATTTTAATTCCACACTAGTTTTCATACATGTATGCAATGAATGATGTCTAAGGGCTTGTACAATACCTCCGATAGGTCAAGTACGTCGTATTACAATTTGAGAATGCCTTAAATTCTAAGGGGTACTCTCGAATCGTGCAAATGATGGTGGACATCGATGCCCTGCGTTGGCCCTCGTTGATAGACACTGCCCATGACAGCTTTTTAGCCAACATGGAAGGGTCCTTCTCAAGGACCCTTTGGTTGGTCCTTGGGGAGTCATACCCAGATGTTTCGACCCTAAACCAACTAACTCTAATACCTGTTACACACCTTACTATCAAAGTTATTGAATTTCGACTCCTAAAACCTTGTCAAATAGTCTAAGGCACGCTACAACCTCTTGAACTAGTTTTCGGACGTCATGGACATTTCTTGACGCTTTTATTCTAAAACTTCCTAAATGACTGATATATATTATATTTGAACTTAAACAGTGTTACAACTCTTAGACTCTAATGTTAAACTCTAGATTAGGCAATAGACTTTCCAAGTATTACAACCTTCATTGGTGGTCACAGAGTTTTGGTCGATCTACGGACCCTTGGACCACGAACCATGGACCCAATGACGGTCCATAGGTACATTCGTGGTTCCTGCATTGGACAAATCTTTGAGTGGTCAATCCACGGACCCACATGTGGTCCATGGTCCTACCCATAGACCATGGTTGGCCCATGTGGATGGCACCTTGGATCCTTAAAATCATCTATGGTTCCCTCTTTTGAATTTAGGGTGTTACACCACCTGAATTCTAATGCACAACTTCCATTTTTTGACAATTCAAATATCTAGCAACAAATTCTTCAATATCACTCTTCATCCCATTTCACTAATGGACTTCTCAAAAATAATGATACATCTTTGTGGATCCAGAGTGAATAGAATTCTAAGAAATTTGAGCTTATGTGAAAAATATGATTACTAAACTCATCAATATTCCCCCTTAGGAAAAGCAATTAATGGATTTTTTGGAAATTGATTTCTTCAAAACCACCAAAACGAGATCAAGAACTTTCTTAGCCTTCATAATTGATACAGGAGATGATTCTGAACTACTGTGAACAATCATACCACCTTCATTAGGTACAACCAAGCAAATACCAAATTCGGCTAATATATGAATACCACGAACAAACTCTTTCTTATTATCTTTAACATTAGCAACAGTTCCCATCGATAGTTGGTACGAGCATTTGCCACCACATTAACTTTAGTGGAATGATATAGGACACTTATGTTGTAATCCTTCAATAACTCAAGCCAACTTAATTTGTGAAGAATCAAATTCTTTTAAGTGAATGAATACTTCAAACTCTTGTCGTCGCTAAACACATCTACACGAACACCATACAAGTAATGTCTCCAAATCTTTAAGGCAAACACTACCACTGCTAACTCCAAATCATGAGTAGGATAATTCCTTTCATGAACCTTTAATTTCCTTGAATCATAAGCTATGACTTTCACATAATGCATCAAAACACAAGAAAGACCAACTCGTAAAGCACCACAATAAACCACAAACCTTCTGATCCTTTCGGTAATGTCAAAATAGAGGTTTGAGAGTGTCTATACTTCAACTCTTGGAAACTCTTCTCACAAGCTTCCAACAATAGAAATTTTACCTTATTTTGAGTCAATGCAGTTAAATTTGAAACAATAGAGAAAAATACTTCCACAAACCTTCTATTATAATTTCCTAAACCCAAGAAAGTCCATATGTCTAAAGCAAACAAAGGTTTACCCAATTCCTACTCACCTCAGGCTTCCTACGATCGACTAGAATACTTTCACTTGAGACAATGTTTCCAAGGAAAGAATAGACCTCAACCAAAACTCACACTTTCAAATCTTTTACATATATTTTATGATCCTTGAGAACTTGCAACACAATCCTCAAATTTTCATGCTATATCCGTGAGTAAATCAAGATATCATTTATAAACACAATCACAATCATGTGAAGATATTGCTTGAAGACCCTATTTATCAAATCCATGAGCGCCACCAGGGTATTATTCAAACCAAAAGACATCACCAAAAACTCGTAATGTTCATACCAACTTTGGAATGTCAATCTTCTTCACCCTCAATTGGAGATAACACTAAAAATAATTAGAAGAGTAAGCAATTGTTATCCATAAAAATACTCAACTAAAATTTCAGGGTTGAATCCCACAAGGAGTGATATAATGTAATTCAATCAGGAAATTAAGAATGCAAAACAATTCACTGCAGCAATTAGGACGAATGGGTGGATGATTCCATCAAATTTACTAAAAGAGTTTATGTATTAATTACTACAATTAAAATAAAAATAGGGATCTAAACAAGTAAGAGATGATGTAGGAGTTTGGGAGTTGGTATAAATATCAAATAGGGGTACAAGTGTTTGCTCAATAACGCTAGACAAACACAAATATACTTTTGAAATCAAAGCATCATATAATATAATATCCTTTATGCCTCATCAATGTACATCACAAACGAACCTAATACCTTTTTAAAATCTCTCTTTTGAGCAGGTTTGGAAATTATAATTGAACCGCAATTTCTTTTTCAAGCAAACTACAACCCTAATTTGCTAGCATCAGGTTACTTACCTACTTCAATTTATCTATTCCAAGCATAAATCAATGATCTAAGCTAGGATTAAGTTTGAACCTTAAAATTATAAATTTATCCATTTTAGATATAGCTCATATCCATGAATGAACTGCAGAAAAATCGAGCAAGATAATAGACCCACTAAATTAAATCAACACCCAACTTCATTATGGGGTTATCCAAATATCATGAAAGGGAAAGAAATTATACCAATTATGTTTTTAGTCATTAATTTGTTGATGCTAAGCAATTATGTTACACACCAACTTTGAATTCAAATGATGATTTAAGCTATTCATGTGTTGAGGCTAAGCAATAATCTTCAACACCCACTTTTAATTAAACCCTTAATTGGCATTTACAAGATTATTCAAAACCCTAAAACGAAGAGAAAAAACAGGAAAGTCTATTTCTAAATATAAAAACTCATAATACATAATAAGATGAAAGATTATACTCTATTTTATATCTCATTATGACTATTTATAGGTTTCCCAAAAATAATTTTGATAATCCATGTGCGACCTATTCGGTGACGTTAGTTAAGATCACCTTAATCATTCCACAGATTGGTGTTTGCTATTTAGTTCACCCTTCCTTGTCTTTAGGATTTAGGTGTTGAACCTTATACAGGGGCCTTTGACATTCAGCAAGTCATTGATTACCACCTTGTTTGCCCATTCGACCTTCATTTTACTCAAAAAGTCTGTCACCTTTGGCGATGGAACTTCTAGCTCACCCTACCCTTATGGTGAATTACGTACTAAAATTTTCTTCACTGATCTACCTTGAATATTTTCATAAGTGAACATTGTCACTTTTGGCAAGTCCCAACCAATTGGGTGATCTTCCCTTTGTGTTAGGTCATCCTTAAGTAGGAGTTTACACTTTTTTCGATGTCTTTTTTCATAAATTCACCCTTTCATTTTCCTTTAGGCTTCATAGATGTAAAATATCAAAATATCATCAGAATAGGACATAAATAGATATTGATGACACTAATTGTTAACTAAAAAGGCCTCAAATGAGTGGAAATCTACAACTTATCAACACCCCAACTTAAGCATTTTTTTATACACAAGTAAATCAAGAACACAATCAGTTTAAAAAGGATAGCTGCAACAGTTCCCAATGTGAGCGAACATGCAAGTGCAATCACATAGCTACAAACAAGTTTATGTAATATCTTAAACATTCGCAAGAAGCTTCAAATGATGGCTAACCGCTATCAATACAAGATCAAGATCACTAATGCTCCCATACAATGAAAAACATGTTTCTACAACATATTTCAAATGCCCAAAAGACAAACAAAAATGATTTATTTTCTCACAAAGCATATCAACAAAGAAGTTACGAATCAATACAATCTCACTCTCCTAAGAGAAATATATTCAATCTTCATCCTATAGGCTCTGCCACATTTTCCAATAATCACACTACTTTGTTTAAGCAAGATCTCAAGGGTCTTTTAGGCTTGTAATGTGGCTGAGGGTAAATGTATGGTCAATTTGGATCATTGACTTAAACTTTTCAATGTATTGTTGTATTCATCTTCACCCTTTCTCAAGTTCTTTTCAAAAGAAATTTCATTTTGAGACTCAATCCTCAGTTTTTTATTCATTTTGTTGGAAACGCCGGTCCTTACGTGCGCGCACACTGCGGCTTGTGCTATCGGCACTTCCTAGCGGCTACGCTCTCCGTTGGACTTGGGGCGGGCGCGCGAGGGGGGAGTCCCTTTCATTCCCAACTCAGCCGCATAGTCGTGGACTCCTATCAGCTCGTCATCGTGTTTTCATGTGTCGGCCGAGTGCATTTTTTTATACGGAGAACTGTCCTGTGTGCTGCCCGCCTGCCTACACCGGTTGCGCACTTCAAGGTTGGAGGCGCGCTATTTTTGTGCACGTGGATTTCTTTCCTCATTCATCTCCTCACACCAACAAAGTATTTTGGCCTTTCTAGGCTATTCAAACAAACCAATGCTTAGAAAGATTTATGGGTGAGGAGTTAGGGATATATTTGGTTCAAGAGGTTTCAATAAGGTTGACGACGAACAATATATTCTCAAATGGTACCAAGATGGTTGAACACCCTCATGATCTAGTCACAAAAGGTATGAAGATTTGGATTTAAATAATTCTCTGTGTGAAATGACCTCGATTCAATTGTAGAATATTTATATTACTGGTGATCGCTCAATCATTTAATTGTACTATGAGTAGTTTGAGTGTTATCAGAAACCTAGAACATGTATTTATGAAATGTCCTCTGAGTGAAGGATCTACATTCGCAACATTGGGCCATCAGTTTTAAGGGGTAAAATGTTTGTGCTCAGTTGAAGCAATCGAGCGAACGCGACGTTGAATACGATTTGAGAGAGACTCTTTTGAAACATTTTTAAGAGTCTATAATAGGTGGTTATCATCATCTCTATCTATATATATCTATATCATATATATATATATATCTATCTATATTATATATATATATATATATATATCACAAAATTTCTCATTAAGCCCTACCTAGAATGATTCGAACTTCATCAAATTCCCGATTTTTTATTCATATTACATCATATCTTTAAAACTTGAAAAAATTCAAAATCAAATAATCCTCTATATGAATAGGGAATGAATATATTATGAAAACATATGCATAAAAATATGTGATCTATAAGTAAGAATTAAGTTCATTTGGATTAGTAGGGTTCCTTTGAACATATTATAGCTAACATATATAGGATATACTTGGTGAATCAATTAAGTTGATATCTTTGAAAGTGTCAAACTTTTGTGTATATCTAGTTATATAAGTCACATAATTAACATCTTAATATTTTTCTCATAATTTTTTTCATTTAATAGATGAATACTACCTTGTTCATAAATGCGAAGAGAATTGGCCATACTAAAGTTTTCTTGAAGAGACTTACACTTAACATTTAAAAGTTGATTTATAAATGTGTTATCCTATAGATATACTACTTTATACACCTTGTATCAAACGTAGAATATATTTAAATGTATTACACTTCAACCATGATACTGGACATTTTCTATATCATGAATGGACCAAAAGTTCCTTTTCACAATGTTGAACTTGAACCTATATATTGAAATCAACAATCTTCTAAGTAGGGTTATAACTATGATTACTTTTCCTAGACCATAATGTCATTTTCTTTGATGATTTTCAACACTTCTCTTGTCGGGACTTTTGTTTGTGGATCTATTATTTAAGGTGTATTTACGCATTTGAATACTATATTTTACTCATGTTTTAGCTATATTTTCTGTATAATATTGTATATATTCTTATATTTGTTGATAATATGTTGTGACAATATAATGTACAGTATTAATTTGATTTTAGGCATGAAAAACAACAAGAAAAGTTCCATAGGATATATTAGAATGCAAATCTAAGTAATCTAAACTAAAATGGAGTAAAACTAGCTACATTAAAGATCATTAGAGCAGCTTCACGAACTCCCACACAAGAACTAAACATTTAGACTAAAGAAAGGAGGTTGCGTTTCAGATAGACCCCTTGACATGTAACACTACCCTGTGCGGCGGGCCTCATATTGGATCTCCTTGTGTATCGACCTAGGTTTGATCTATTCAAAGTAGAGTTCATTAGGATTAGGACTTAAACCTTACTATGTAAGTCCTCGGATAACATTTTTATGGTTACGAGTCACTAGAAGAGGATTGTATCTTAGTCTTAGATTCTTGCGTTCATTGGTCGTACTTTTTAGGATTTACTTTGCAATTTTAGTAGACTATTTTCGCACGAACAATATTCTCTTGAAAAAGTTGCATTAATCAAAGGTTGTAACTTTTTTAAAAATGCATCTTCCTTAGTGGTAAATTTTATTGCAGTATAATTTATTATAATTATTATTTACCACTCGTTTTAAGTAGCTAAACTAATAAATAGAGTTATGAAAGTTAGAGTAGAGAAGTTGAGAAGAAACTCTTTGGAATAATATCTTTTGTTGAAGGAGTGATAATTGTGTATTAAGTTCCTTTCGCAATTAACGTTTTCTTTATTAGTTGAAAACTTTATGAAGAATTGACTCGTATTTAAACGGTGAGTAAGGAAAATATGTGTACTCAACAAGCTTTGATTTATAATCCTTCCGAGAAGGGATAACGAGATATATCCTGAAGCTTTTTTTCTCAATAAGTATAACTAATTCATAAAAATAAATAACCTCAACATAATAACTAGAACATGTGTTTTCCCAAATAAACCAATTACACCACAAATAATATCACAATACATCTCAAATGTATCAAGTCATACATCTCAAATGTATCAAGTCAAATCAGTACCACAATCATCTCAATAACTCAATATCAAATCAATTTGAAATACAATGTAGATGAAATGTCATGCAATGGGCCAAAAATCAGTATACATCCACTTCCTCTATTGGATATTCGAGGCTCTTGAGGTCCATATACTTGGTGAACCCATTTCCAGTAGTATAATAACACTTACTAGAACCATTTCACATCGGCAAAATACCACTCGCCAAAACCATTTCAATAGGCTTTGCATGACCTCACTTGTCAGAACCATTTACTATTGACATAATACATATAAATATCTCAATAACTCAATGGACATTATCAGAACCTTCTTTCCTAAAACTATAATGCCAACAATAAGATGATATGATTATCATTATACTTCTTCTTCTTCTTCTGCTTCTTCCTTTGGTTCTTCTTCTTCTTTCTCGTTTCTTCCGTTCTTCTTCTTCTTCTCCGTTCTTCTTCTTCCTTCTTCTTCTTCTTCTTTCCTGCCTTCTTGTCTTCTTGTTCTTCTTCTTCTTCTTTTGGTTCTTCTTCCTCTTACTTCTTCTTTCTTCCTTACTTCTTCTTCTTCTTCTTGTTTGTTCCCCCGACCCAAAACCGCGCGCACTGGCATCCCACATTACCCTCCTATGGTGAGCCGAACAACCATCTAAACCTTAACATTTTCGAATAATCACAGAAAAAATGCGGAAGACTTAAACTCATTAATAAAAAAATTCAATACTATTATTATTATCCCCAAAATCTTGAAGTCAGATCACAAGA
>JAKWJA010001796.1:0-12961 GCA_027704765.1 Solanum habrochaites | reverse complement strand
CTCCACCCTAGTTGTATCATCTCCTTTCTCGTGCTAAGAGAAGTTAGTAAAGGGAGTTTGATTTCTGGCACACCTGCCGGGATGCTACTACCCAAGTACCCTTTTGCAATTGAGTCGGCTCCGGTAGTCTTTGAGTTTCGGCTGTGTTTCCTGTAGACCTTCCTGGTATGCCACCGGATAGAGATATTGACTTAGCATCGATATGGAGCCGGGTCACTCGCCCCATTCAATACATCCTTTAGACATGGCTCCAGCAGAGTAAGGAGTTAAAGGCCCAACTTCAAGAGTTGTAAGGTAAAGGTTCATTAGACAAGCTGCAATCCCCTGGGGTGCTCCGGTGTTTTTTGAGGCAGAAGAAGGAGGGAGTTTGTGGATGTGCATAGCATCCGGCAATTGACCAACGTAAACTGTTAGAAAAGGACCCTCTGCCCCGCCTTGATGATGTGTTCGATCAGCTACAAGGGCTTGCACCTTCCGAAAATTGAGTTGGAGATATGGTTATCATCAATTGTGAAAATCGGCAACGGATATGCCAAGCTGCTTTTCCGGACCCGGTAGTGGGCATATGAGTTCTTAGTAATGTCTTTTGGGCTACGAATGCCCCTGCTCTTTCATGAGCTTGATGAATGGGATTTTTAAGCCATATCTGGATTCTTTGTCATTGTTTATTATTGATGAATAGCGGTATACTCAAAGGCAAGAAAGAGCATGAGGAGCCACTTGCGAATGTATTGGAAATGTTGAGGGAGAAAAAGCTTTATGCCCAAATCTCAAAGTGTGAGTTTTGGGGCTAGATCAGTGTCTTCTTGGGGCCACGTAGTTTTCTAAGGATGGACTGATGGTGTGTACGACCTGTTTAGTCGTTGAGCCAGCAGAGTTTATTTCTAGAATAACTGGCGAGTCGCGAAGATCCCAGCGATGCGAACGTCATGGCACGACGAACCGTCAAGGGAGTCTCGTTTCAAAACAATTAAGAATTTAGAAATTTGGGTACTGGAGCGACTTTCTGAACGTCAGGACGGGGGTGCAGGACGGACCGTTCTCAGGCAGCGACGGGCATCAAGACTCTTAATGAATTGGAGTATCTGAATCTTGTGACGGAAGCAGCAGGACGGACCGTCGCGGCACGAAGGGCCGTCACAGGCTGCGTGAATCTGACGGGTCGGATTTCTATTAAATATTTTAAAGGGCGTTGACTCTTTCTGCTTATAATATTAAAAGTAGTGATTTAATGTAATAATTTAATACGGGGTTTAAAAAAGGGAGAACATTGAAACAAGTAGGGGGGTATTTTATATCTTTTATACCTTAATTATATTGATTATTTAGGGAAAAGAGAAAAAAGGGTTTGATGAAGGAAAAATAGAACAGAACAGAGAGAGATAGGAGAAAACGAACGAGAGAAAGAGAAGAAACGAAGAGGAAAGCAAACTTTGAGGAATAGATTGCTTGATCATAAATCTTCGGTGGACGTAGGTTAGAGGTTTATGCTATTTCATAAGGAAATCTTTAATAGTGAATGATATGTAATTGGGTAGTATTGATAAACCTTCTATATGATTATTGTGGTATGGAATGAGTGTTTATATAGATTTAATTGTGATGAAACTAGCATGATTGAGCTATTGAATCTTAAATCTAAAATTTCTTTGTTAATGATGATGCCTTGGTATAAAAAGAAGGCTTGATGAACTAAAAAGTAATGAGATAGACGAATCGAGTTATGTTTCGAACCAGGATAGTAATAGCAGGATCGGGGGTCACGTTCGGCACAAGGATTAGTATAGGATAGGGTGTCACGTTCCGGCCACCAGGGATAGGATATGGATCGGGTGTCACGTTCTGGCACCCAGGATAGTATATGGATCGGAGTGTCACGTTACGGCACCAGGTTAGTATAGGATCGGAGTGTTCAAAGTTCCGACCACCGGATAGTTGAGGATCGGTGTCACGTTACCGACACCAGGATAGTAGTAGTGGAGCGGAGTGTCACGTACCGGACACCGAGAGGGAGAACTGATAAAGAATCCTAAAATATGCTTAATATACGCAATCCAAAGAAACATGTTCCCAAAAGAGTATGTTGTGGAGGCTTGAGTCCTCATGGTGTGGTTGGTTGTAAATGATGTTTACTGGTTGCTCTCACCTGTTAAGACTATTAGTGATTTTATGAATATTATCTGAAGATATATGAATTCTATTTTGAGTTGGCGATATAACCTACTCAGCAATAGTGTTTCGTACGACCCCTACTTGTAAATTGTTTTCTTTGTTATTTGTGGTAGGGAGAAGAGCGCAAGAGCATTAGAAAGAAAAGCGCGCACCAGTGAAAAAGACCAAGACTAGAGACAGAGGGGCAAAGGGTAGATACAAAAGGATTATAGGGAGGGCACAACGAAATTATAGGTGTAAAAAGGCAAGGTAGGGTGGAGCGCAGAGGACGCGATGGCGAATAGAAAGAACGGCGTAGGCAGAGGACGCACAGGGGAGCAAAGGAAGGACCAGTGGCAGCGCTAAAGTGGTAAAGGGCGACGCCAAGGCCTAATGGTGGCATGTCGCCGAATCCGGTCGGTATCTCACGGATGTGGAGAAAAAAGGGATAAGACACGCAAACAATGATGTAAGCCGGTGGGAAAAATAGGCGGATCTTCTATCTCAGGTCTTATGAGGCCTTATGAAGTTCTATGGCATGGACTAGCTGTATTATTATTTAGTATAGCATTCTTAGATTTAGGATTTGAAGATTAGATGTTTGTCGGTGATGACTTCCAGGTTTAGGAGGAGAGTAATTGATAAATGTTAAAAGTATTTATGGATTTCGTTAATGAGTTTTAAGTTCCGCATTATTTTGTTTATTAGGTTGCAAATTTGGAATTAGATTGGTGTCGCTCACATAGGAGAGTAAATGTGGGTGTTTCATAGCGGCGCGTTTTAAGAGTCGGGACAGTGGTGGATCTTCCAAGATGAAGAAGTGAAGAGTTTGGTAAGACCTACTAATGTTATAGAGGTAAGGAGCTTTGTTGGCTTAGATAGCTACTACCGTCGATTGTCAAGGGATTTTCTTCATGCCCCAGCTGAAAAATTTGACAAAGCAGAAGGCTTCCAGTTGTATGGCTAGACGAACGTGAAGAAGCTTCCAGAACCTCAAGACCTTGTTGACTATGCACCAATTCTTCCCTTGCAGTGGAAGGTAAGAATTTCATTGTTATTGTGAGCATCGTACTCTGGTTTGGGTCAGTGTAAGAGGAGGAAGAATATAATTGCTTATGCTTCGAGGCACAACTAAAGGGCCTGAAAGCAATAACAATATACAGACACCATGATTTGGAATTTGGCTGCAGTAGTGTTTGACATTAAAGCTGGAAGACATTATCGTATATGGGTTGAAGTAGTGAAGATCTATACATGATCATTGGAGTTTAACAAGTAGGTGTTCTTTAGCTCAGAAAGAAATTTGAGACAGATGGAGGGGAGGAACGTACTGAAGACTACATATTTACTTCTTGGTATCACAGGAAAAGCTAATGTTGTGGCAGATGCTTTAAAGTAGAAAGGCAGGAGATGGAAGCCGCTCAAATTAACAGGTTTCTAGACGCCATTTGCTAGACGAGTTAGACTCTGGCTAATGACATTATAAGGATGAAGGTATGGAGAAGGAGGATTTTGGCGTGTGGAAGCAAGACTTCTTTCTTGACAAGATTAAGGGAAAAACAGTTTACGATGAGAAGCGAGCCGATTCGAGGATATGGTGATGCGAGAGAGGATAAAGAGGCAGTACATTGATGAATGAAGGCCGTACTGAGGATTATAGGCGAAGAGATATTGTTGCCACCGGTACATGATTTTGATGTAGACACTATTTCTATGGAGGCGTAACAATTAAGCGTATGTCAGACATCCTGGGCCAACCAAGATTTATTGGACATAAGGCAACATTTTTGGTGGAGTCGGATGAAGCGTGACATTGTTGATTTTGTTGTTCAAAGGCCCGAATTGTCAGCAGGTGAAGTATGAGCACCAGAGGCCGGCGGAACATCAGAAAATGACAATTCCAGAATGAAAATGGGAAAAGACTTGCAAGGTAGTTGTAGTTGGATTCCTAAGACTTGGAGAAAGTAGGACTCCATTTGGGTAATTGTTGATAGGTTAACTAAGTCTGCTCACTTTCATTCGGTCAAGATGAATTACAATGCAGAGAAGTTAGCAAAATCTAGATCTCAAAATTGTTCGATGGCATGGAGTCACAATTATCATATCATATAGGGGTACGCAATTTACTTCCTAAGTTTGGAGAATTGCAGCGAAGTAGGTACTAGGTGGATCTAGTTACCGCATTTCACCCCTCCGACCGGAGGTCAGTTGAGCGAACCATTCAGGTGATTGGAGGATATGTTCGTGCATGGTTAACAGATTTGGTGGTCATGGATAAATTCTGACCTTAGAAGAGTTTTATAAAAAAAAGCATATCAACTCACGGATTGATATGGCACCATTCAGGACTGTATGGGAGGAGATGTAAGTAACCAGTGGGTGGTTTGATGCATTGAGGTTAGACATGGGGACCGACCTTTTGAGGGGATCGTTAGATAAGGAAAATTCACCAAGGAGACGCTTCTAGCAGCCTCAAACAGGCAGGAAAAGAATAGCAGATCGAAAGGTCAAGGGACTGATTTTATGAGGGAGAGCATGTCTTGCTGAAGGTTTCGCCCACGAAAGGGGTGATGCCGGTTTTGTAAGCGAGGTAGATTTAGTTCAGTATATTGGGTCCATTTGAAGTTTTGAAGCTAGTGGGGAGGTAGCTATGAATAGCCTTGCCTCCAAGATTGTCAGGAGTGCACCCGGTATTTCATGTGTCTATGTTGAAAAGATAACATGGGATGGAAACTAAATTATTCGTTGGGATTCATTTCTTCCTTGATGAGAATTGTCTATGAGGAGGAGCCTTTGATATTTTAGATAGAGACGTACGCCAAGTTGAGATCAAAGGAGATTGCGTCAATCTCAAGGTTCAATAGAAGCCGGCCAGTTTGAGCGAGTCCAACGTGTGAGAAGGAGGCGAGATGCCAGAAGATTACTACAAATTATGCAGATTCAGGTACTCTTCTCACCCTGGTTTTTTGTGATCGTTCGAGGAAGAACGATGGGTAAATGGTATCTATTGAATATGACCTGTTTAGTCGTTTCGGGCAGTAGAACATCATTTGTGAATAAAAATGACTGAGGTCGACGGATCACGAGACGGACCTTCATGGCCATGAACGGACGTCATGGACCCAGTCGTCACAACAGGGGAATTTTCCTGTTGCTCTCCTCATTGCCCTCGATGACAAATACGATGGGAACGTCATAGTAACAACGGTAATGCGAGCGTCTTCTATGCCAAAACACTTCAACTCTGAAATCTGGGTACTTGGAGCCGACTCTCTGAACTCCCACGACAGGAACTTCATCAAGGAAAGTCGTAGATAAGAAGGACCGGCACCAAACCTTAGAAAGTTAAATTCTCTGAACTTGTGAAGGACCTGCAGGAAGGGCGCACAGTTAGCGTAACCGCGACTTTTTGTAGTGGTCGGAATCTCAAAAGTTGTTTAAGGGGTGTTTTGGACATTCATGACAAACTTCATGAAATTCGTGGGGAATAAGTTTAATAAGTCATTTAATTGAGGGTTCCACAGGTAACTTGAAATAGATAGGGGGTTACTGTTGATCACTTTTATAAGTGCTTATATGAGTAATTTAGGGCAGAAAAAGAATTGGAGAGACGGGAAAAATAAAAAGAACGGAAGAGAGGGGCAACGAGCGAGAAAAGGGAGAACGAAGGGCAAACAAAGGCTTTGAGAAGTAACTTGTGATCGCAATTCTTCGGTGGAGTCGTTATGGTTTGCTATCTCATAGTAAACTCTAAAGAGCGATGATATGTATTGGGTTGTGGTAAAGTCTTATATGCTATTGTTGTGCATGTATGTTGTAATTGTGTAATTTGGAAGGATTAGAAAGTTGATTCTGTTTGACCTTTATATATAATCCTCCTGTTAAGCTGAGCCTAGGCATAACGAAGATGGAAGGAAACAAAATTAATAAGATAGGGGATCGGGTGTCACGTTCCGACCCGAGTTTATGGGATCGGTGTCACTTCCAACAAGAGTATTAGGGGATCGGGTGTCACGTTCGCACGTAGTATTAGGGGACAGGTGTCAAGTTCTGACACCGTAGAATTAGGGATGAGTGTTCACGTTCGACCCCGATTAAGAATAAAAAGAGTAATCTTGAATTCATGTAATATACTCAATGTTTGAAGAAACGATGTCCCAAATGGTATGGTGTGGAGGATTGAGTCCATTGGTGCGCTTGATGGTGTTGCCATGGTTCTTCTACTTTGTTGTTGCCTACTTGAGTATTGAGTTGATTTTATAAGGTACTGGATATATATGCTTTCATTTTGAGTTGGCGATGATACCTACTCACGTAGGGTTCCTTGTACGACCCCTAATTGTAATTTTCGTTAGTTGTGATTGTGCCCATCAACCACTTACTTGTGTCCCTTTGTTCCTAATCCCACCCCCAGCCCCACCGCCTCCTCCCCCAGTAACTCGCCCCCATATCTACACCCACTCCTCTCCACAGCTCTCCCCTCCCTTGCCCCTCCTCCTCGAACAACTTTCTCCCCCTTTCCCTATTTGACGCCTATGAGCCCCCCTACTCCTCCCTATCTAATAGTCCTATCATCCATCACCCTCTCCTGGGAATACTTTTTATATGTTGAGTGCAGCAAGCGTGCCATCGCTTGAATCGTCCCAAATCTTGCCAGTTCCAGCACATCAGACTTCAGGGTGAAGCTATTACTCCTAGCTCGGAATGGATTCTCTCCTTCACGTCTGAGTCTGACGGTTCGGAATGGGACCATCTTGGTATTTATTTTTCAGTTCTAGATCTCTTAGAGTTAGAAATTGAGGATAAGATGGTCTTGATGATGATGACTTCAGAATTTTGGGGATGATAGTTGATAAAATTTGAAGCGTGGTTTATTGTTTATATAATGAGTTGAGTCTTCAGCATTTTACTTTTGGTTTATTATGGTTGAAATGTTGAGGGTTTAGATTTTGGTTGGTTCGCTCACTAGTAAGATAAGTTGGGTGCCACTGCGCTCGTTTTGGTCGTGACAGTTTTCACCAACTATAAAATCAAGAGGTCGATTTTTATTGAAATTCATTTTTTCCGCAAAAAATATCAACCTCCTGAGGTCGGAATATTCTTTCCTCTTTATGTTGCTAAAAACTGACTAGTTGTAGTCGGTTTTGTAAAGTTATTATAATTTTATTCTTTTTAACAATACTCACCTCTGGAGGTGGGAAATTACCGACCTCCATTTGAGGTCGGTAATTTTTAGGTCGGTATTTAGTTTTAAGAGTGAAAGGTCCTAATATGGGTATACGGATCAAGGGTTTGACCTAGGGTATGATATTATTGATTTGATAGGGGTAATTGGTCTATGATGTATCCCTCATGTTATGTTGATGTTTTTAGACCACGAACAAGCAGGAAGAATCCAGAAAGGGAAGATTCAAGCGTCTTAGGGGATTCAATCTTAAATTAGAGGTAGGTGATGGTTGTGATTTATATTGATGTGATATTTGTTTGCAATTAATACGTTATGATGCATTTATGTGAATGTTGCGTTATTCATCACACTACTCACAAAATAAGGATGATAAATAATTATATGCTATGAAGTGATGAATTGATTGATTGATCCTGGAACAGAATGTGATGTGATTGTGCTGTAAATGGATCGGGTGTTGAGTTCGACACACTAACTTGGATGGGTGTTCACCTTTCAACATAAACATGGAATCAGTTGCGTTGTTCCACATAAACATGATAAGATTGACACGTTTCGTTATGCTAGAAGTTTGGGTAGGGGTTCCATAAGAGGATCATTGAAATGAGTTCCATGAGAGGACCATTGACTTGACATAACTATATATCTTGAGAATTTTGAAGTTGTACGTTGTTCGTAAGTGTCACGACCCAAAACGAGCCGCGGATGGCACCCACCACTTATCTTCCTCTGTGAGCGAACCAACAAATCTAAACCCCAACATTTCACAGTAATAAACAAAATATAATACGGAAGACCTCAAATCTTATTAATATAACCAATAAAACAAGCTGTATAAAGTTTTATCAACCTATCACCCCCAAATCTGAGTCATCACACCAAGAACATCTATTCTCAAATTCTTATCTAAGAGTAAATTAAAAGCTAAAAAGAAATAAAAAGATGGCATATCCGATAATTCAAGACACAGACTGGAAGGAGAGAATCCAGTCCGAGCTAGGAGTTAACTAGCTCTCACCCTGAAAGTCTTATGTGCTGGAAACTGGCTAGAGTTTGAGGACGAGTCGAAGTCGATGGCACGCTTCTTGCACTTCCACAAAAAATAATAAAGAAGAAAATTACAAGTAGGGGTCAGTAAAGGAACACGTCTGGAGTAGGTTAATCGGCCAACTCAAAATAGAAACGCAATATATATCAATAATATTATAAAAATCAACTACAATACTCAACAGGTGCAACAACAGGTACAAGAAGCCATGGGCAACAACACCAACATACCCTTGAGGACTCAAGCCCTCCACACCATACCATTTGCGGAAAATAGGTTCCTTCAATTTTTGAGTTCATTAACCTAATTCAGATTAACTTCTCTATTTTTATCGTGTCGGAACCGTGACACTCCTATCCCCTAATTCTACGTGTCGGAATGTGACACCCGATCCCATCATACTATGTGTCGAACTTTACAACCCGATCCCTAATACTACGATGTCGGAACGTTGACCCCGATCCCCTAATACTACGTTCGGAACGTGAAACCCGATCCCTAATCTCATTAATTCTATTTCATCAAAGTCTTCGGTTATTCCAAGGCTTCATCTTAACGAGAGGATTCAAGATTACAGGGTTCAACAGTATCAACATTCTAATCCTTCACAGTTACACAATTACAACAGACAAACCCACAATCAAGCATATAGAAGACTTTCAATACCACCCAATACATATCAATCGCATTCAGATTTACTATGAAGATAAACCATCACTCTTACCTCCACTGAGAATTGCGATCCACACGTTTACTTCTCAGTGCCTTGCTTTCCTCTTCGGCTTCTCCCTTTTCTCGCTCGTTTCTCCCTCTCTTCCTGTTCTTTTTATTTTTCCTCTCCCAATTCTTTGTCTTACCCTAATTTATCATCTAATCATTATAACAGTGAAATGTAACCCATATTTATTTCAAGGTTACCTCTTTTAACCCCCAAGTAAATGACTTATTAAACTTACCCCACTAATTTCATAAAGTTTTTCATGAACAGTCCAAAACACCCCTTAAAAACTTTTAGCAGAATTCCGACCCAGTCGAGGTTACGCGCCCTGTGACGGCCCGTCGTGTCTATGACGGTCCGTCCTGCAGGTCCGTCACAAAGTTCAGAGAGTCTCTCCCAGTACCCAGATTTCAGAGTTGAAGTGTTTTGGAACGGAGGCGCTCGACGGTCCATCGTGACCATGACGGTCCGTCGCCTGATCCATCGACCCAGCCAGTTATTTTCAAACTAATTTTTACTGCTCGAACCTACTAAACAGGTTGTTACAATAGATACCAATTTACCCATCGTTCGTCCCCGAACGATCACAGTAAGAAAAGAAAGGCGAGAAAGAGTACCTGAATTTGTAAAAAGATGTGGATATCTTTCTTGTATATCAGCTCCTTCTCCCAAGTGGACTCTTCAACTGGCCGATTCTTCCATTAAACCTTGATGGACGCAATCTCCTTTGATCTCAACTTGCGTATTTCTCTATCTAAAGTAGCAACAGGCTCCTCCTCATAAGACAATTCTCATCAAGAAAACTAATCCCAACAAATAATGTAGTTTCCATCCCCATTGTACATTTTCATCATAGACACATGAAATACCGGGTGCACTCCTGACGTCCTTGGAGCAAGGCTATCATAACTACCTCTTTGCTTCTCCCTTTACTCGCTTGTTCCCCCTCTTCTTCGTTCTTTTTATTTTTCTCTCCAAATTCTTTTTCTTTTACCCTAATTACAAATATATCAATTATAAAAGATGATAAGTGACCCCACTATTTTATTCAAGTTACTTGTTTTTATCCAATTAAATAACTTATTAAACTCACTCCACTAATTTTTCATGAAGTTGTCATGAATGGCCCAAACACCCCTTAAAACTTTTTTGCAGAAATCTGACCCAGTCTAGGTTACGCAAACCTGTGACGGCCGTCGTGTCCTGACGTCCATCGTGCATTCCTCACAAGATTCAAGAATTAAATTCATGTCATGTTTTTGTGACGGTCTGTCGTATCTACGACGTCCCTTGCTGCAGCTCGCGTCGTCAGATTTCAGAGAGTCCTCCCAGTACCCAAATTTCAAGTTGAAAGTGGTTTTTGGCACGAAGAGTGGAAGTTTTTGGCACGAGTGTGGGATGGACGGGGTCCCAATGACGGTCCCCGTCTCGTAAATCTAGTCGACCCAGTCTGTTTTATCACAGTTGATTCTCTGCCCGAAATGACTAAACCGTTGTTACAAATAGATACCAATTTAACCCATCGTTCGTCCTCGAACGATCACGGAAGAAAAGAAAGGCGAGAAAGGTACCTGATTTGTAAAAGATGTGGATATCTTTCTTGTATATCAGTCTCCTTCTCGCCAAGTGGACCTTCAACTGGCCGATTCCTTCCATTAAACCTTGATGGACGGCCATCTCCTTTGATCTCAACTTGAGTAACTTCTCTATCTAAAATCGCAACAGGCTTCCTCCTCATAGACAAATTATCATCAGAAGAACTGAATCCCAACAATAATGTAGTTTCCATCCTCATGGTATCTTGGTCATATAGACACAGGACAATACACGGGTGCACTCCTGACAGTCCTGGAAGGCAAGGATAGTTCATAAGCCTACCTCCCCCACTCGCTTCAGAATTTTTAAATGGCCCAATATACCTCGGACTAAGTTTACCTCGCTTACCAAACCGCATCACCCCTTTCATGGTGAACCTTAGCAAGACTTGTTCCTCCCTCCATAAAATGCAAGTCCCCTCCCCTTTCGATATGCATAGTCCTTCTTCCTCTCTGACTGCTATAAGCTTAATCCTGGATGAATGTTACCTTATCTAAGATTCCCTAAAATATCGGTACCTACCCAAGTCTACCTCAAATGCCATCAAACCAACCAATGGGAATAATCTACATCCTCTTTCCCATACAGTGCTCAATGGGGCCATATCAATACTTGAGTGATAGGCTTATTATTGTATAAAACTCTGCTATGGAGGGCAAGAAGTTATCCCAATACCACAAAAATCTATTACAGCAATGCACGAAGCCATATCCTCCGACACCTGAATCGTTTGCTCATACTGACCATCGTCTGATTGTGAAATGCGGTCTAAGGTCCAAATCTATTACCTAATTCAGCATGCAATGTTCTCCAAACATAGAAGTAAATTGCGTACCCTATCTGATATGATGAAAGGGGACTCCATGCAATCGAAAAATTTTCTAAGATATAGAGTTTGGCTAACTTCTCTTCCTTGTAAGTCATCTTGACCGGATGAAATGAGCAGACTTAGGTGAACCTTTCAACAATTACCTAAATGATTCATACTTTTCCCAGGTCTTTGGAAGACCAACCACAAATCCATGCAATTCTTTCCCATTTCCATTCAGGAATTGGCAATTTTCTAAAGTGTTCCATCCGGCCTCTGGTGTTTCATAACTTTACCTACTGACAATTCGGGCATTGGGCAACAAAATCACAATGGCCACGCTTTCATCTACTCCACCAAAAACGTTGCTTCAATGGTCACCCGATAAATCTTGGTTGCACCAGGGATGTATAAATACCTTTAAAACTATGAGCCTCTTAAGAATAGTTGAATCAAATTATCAAGCCGGGCACACAACATCCTTTCCCTGTACTCTCAATACCCTTCCTCAGCAATTATTGCCTCTTTAGCCTCTTCTTCATTATACCATATTCGCATTCGACCTCACTTCTCATCAGTAAACTGTTTTTCTCTAATCTGTCAAGAAAAGAGATCTTTGCCGAATATCCACACAGGACAAAAATCCTCCCTTCTCTAGTACTTCCAGACCTCATAAAGTCATTAGCCAGAGTTTGAGCCTCTCTAGCCATGGGCGTCTAGAACCTGCAAGTGAGCTTAGACTTCCTAATGCTCCTGTCCTTTCTACTTGAAGGCATCTGCCACAACTTAGCTTTTTCCTGTGTGTACAAGATAGTAAATCATAGTCCTCAGTAGTTCCATCCACCTCCTCTGTCTCAAATCAAATCTTTCTGAGTAAAGACATACTGTTAAACTACGATATCTGTTTTAGACTTCACACTTAACCCCATCTGAAATTTTCCATTGTTTTAATGCAACACTAACTGTCCCCAACTCCAATGCATGGATCGGATAGTTGCATTCGTCGCACCTTTAGTTGCCTCGAGCATAAGCAATTACATTTTTTTTCCTGCTTAGCACTGCACCCAAACCAAAATAAGATGCATCAAATACACATGAAATTCTTACCTTCCACTGCAAAGTAAAAGAATGGTGCAGTAGTCACAAGGTTTTGAGTTTTGTGAAAACATTCTCACACTTCATCCGACCATACAAAGGGAACATTCTACTTAGTCAATTTGGTTAGCCTGCGAAGCAATAGAGGAAATATCCCCTTGACAAATCGACGGTAGTATCTAGCTAAACGAACAAAGCTCCTTACTATGTAACATTATTAGGTCTGTTTCCAACTCTTCACCGTTATCAAATCTTAGAAGGATCCACATACCCATCCTTAAACCACGTGCCCCAAGAAGGACACTGAATCTATGCCAAAACTCACACTTGGAGAAATTGGCAAAAGTCTTGTCTCCC